>SZWC01011191.1:35824-66458 GCA_023375785.1 Penium margaritaceum | reverse complement strand
TCCCCCCCCCCCTCCTCCCCTCCCTGTCACTGGCCACTCGCACCAAGGAAGACTTCCACCTATACTATACACATGTGTATCAGTATGATATACTCACCACCTACACAGTGATACACTGCCCCATACACTTGCCCCATATACTTTTCCCGGCTCCCCACCCCCCCCCTCCTCCCCTCCCTGTCAGTAACCACTCACACCAAGGAAGACGACCAAGAAACTACCATGAGAATACAAGTAAGCTAATACAGAGGTCTACGTGTGTATAAAGGGACACCAATCAACTATACCTCCCATTTTATGTGTGCCGATGTTGCAATCAAAAGATTTACTTTAGTTTAATCACTTGTAGTGATAGAGTGTGTGTGTGGACGGGGTCAAGAGGTTACTTGCGTGTTTCACACCCTATTGAAAACACTGCCTAAGTGTTTTCAATAGTGTATCAGACATACACACAAACATTGGACTGGTAATTCAACTCTTGAGCACTAATACCAACACCCCTCCCAGCCCGTAGAGGAAAAATCACACAAGTGACAAGAGGGAACACGACATTCACATAGAGGACAGCGTACATAGAAGAGCAAGAGGGTAATGGCATTTAGAATCAATCAAGCACAGAGGGTGCATGTGTCAGACCAACAACATGCACAACAAACTTGAGCAGACCAATGCTGAGTGTAGCAGAAGGGCCGTTCCGGCCCTCCTACCTCGCGATAGCGAGGGGGTGGCTGCGAGCCAATCCTCGCTATCGTGAGGGTTGGCCGGTGGCCAGCCATCCGCTGGCTACCGGCTGGCTGGCGGCCGGCCCGCTGGGTGGCCAGGGCCTGTCAAGTAACTGGCCGGCCACCCGCCGGCGAGCCACCAGCCGCCAATCGAGCTGGTGGCTGGATCAGTGGCCAGGAGGCCGCGAGGCCTCGAGGGTCGATACCTGTGGCCTCATGCCCTCGCCCACGTTCGCCCTCCTCGCTCGCAAGAGCAAGCAAGGATGAGGGATAGAACAAGAGCAGGGGGCACGCGAGAGAAGTCAGCACAAAATTGCTGATCATGCGTAGCACGCACCGCTTCTGTACCGACGCGTAAAAAACGAAACTCGATTTTGTTTAGGTCAAACTACGAGTTTTGAAAGCGGAAAACTTGTGCAAACTCACGAGTTCGGGGTGATGTCCCCCTTGTTTTGGACTTAGAATGAGGGGGCGAGGTAAAAATAGAAATGGGCCTCCGGAGACTTGAAGTATTTCAAGTCTCCCTGTACGGATCATTGATGACGATTACCCCCAAGAGTGACGCAGAGGGGAAATCCCCTCGAGCAAACTCTGAATGCCATTCTGCAAACTCCAACGACGACCTAAGTACAGGAGCTCGAGACACGCTCGTTACAGTGGTTCTCATAGCAGGACGACCCTCACGACCAAGTGTGTGATGGTCTCAGCGGCTACGAGAGATGTACAACACCGCTAGTAGCTATAGTAGTAGCAGAAATGCCACAGGGGAGTATTGGCTTAGAACCTAACCATTTCAAGGATCGTAAAGTGCGTTAGAAAGCTCTTAAGGAGCTCCTCTTCATCCTCCTCATCCCTCTAGGCTTCCTCTTCTTTAAGAGGCTAGTTTATCTTTTCTTGCACAGGATGGGGAGTATCCATCCCTAAAACCATCGTTTTCTCCTTCTACTCAGGACGCCCAACTCCATCCTTCAACCAAAAATTGGAAAGGTGTTTTCCCCTAAGAGCAGAGTCTCTCACGACCTGAGAGGATAAGAGAAAAGGAGGAATGCAATGCTTGCAGAATTTTTGGAGACCTCCCCATCGTCGTGGGGCACAAAGGAGCCATCTCTAAGAAGGTAAAAGGCGTGCCAAGAAGACTCAAGAGGAGGCCAAGGAAGACCAGAAGACAAGAAAGAAGACTAGAGGAGTGAGGGAGGAGCATGCGAGGGTGAAAACTCCAAGTTATAGTTGACCCTCTTCCCTTCCTATCCACCATAAGAGTGGTGCTCAAGTGGGTGTAGCTTCTTTGTTCTTCTGTCTTTACCTTTTTTTCCTAGCATTTCTAGCTTGCCTAGTGTGGTGAGTCAGGGCTTAGGATTTTGCCAACAATCCACGCAATTGCGCCGACCATGACAGCCTAGAGAAAATAGAAATAGATTATATAGTTGTCTCACCAATCGTGAGAGCAAGGTGGCTTTGGGAGGTGACACCTCCATGAGGTCGTGGGGTGATCCTCACAACAGTCTTCACCTGCTAGTTGAACGGGTAACGGAATGGCAAGTGCCGGACTGTCCAAGACCAAAAAGGACAAGGTGGTGACGGCCTCACCACACGCCCTCAACGGACTCCAAATTTTGGGAGCCGCCACTCCGAGTACGGTTGCCCAACCAAAGGCAACCGTATCGCTGAAGGCAATCCCTATAAAGCTCAGCGAAATCAAGAAGCGTGTGGAAGCCAAAAAAGTGCTCGACAAGCACGTCGATGTGCACGTGGACCGCAACCCACACGACGAATGACGCGCTCGAGGAGGACTACCCCATCGTGGACCCCGGCGAAGAGCACCACATCGACGATGGTGAAGGCGACGTGGATTGCGCTCACCGCCATCTCCATACAGTGAACTCGCGCTAATCGCCTCAGATGGGTAAGGCGCTCTCCAGATCGCCTGAAGCTGCTAACAGCAGTGAGGCTGCCGGCAACAGCAAAGGCGCCAAAAGTAGCCATACGGGAATTCCTATGAGCATGAGCCAGACGACGTCACCATGAAGGAAATTTATGACAACTAACGGAGGCTTGTTGATTTGGCTACTGAGGCAACGGGCCGACTCAAGATCATCATCGACGGTGGAGGTGTAGCACTACCTGGATGAGTGGGAAAGGACCCTTCTTCCTATGGCGTGGCTGCAATGGGACAGACCAACACCCACTCAAGCGTCATCACTGACAACAGTCTCCTCCGTGTACACGAACCATAGCCTCCTACAGTGGGTAAAGGTGCATGGATAGCGCGAGATCCTTGAGGCTATCACCGACGCTCAGAGCTAAAGTTCACGTACGCCAACCTATTGGCCCATGTCGGGCAGAGCATTATGGACTTCGACCGTGATCGTCAACTGCAACACCTGGTCGCTCATGAGACAACCCAGCGATGCGATGACCTTGATAAGGCTTTACAGAGCGTGACCAAGATGCGGATGCAGTAGCAATCGCATCGGGCCAAAGGTGCTGATACCACCACCACTGATAGCGAGGACTTGCCTACCTTGACAACTTTGGAGCCGATCATGAATATGTCCTTCCTCCACAGTATAGAGATCTTCTAGAAGGGCATGAAGCTGACCGATCTGCTGAATCATATGGAATACGTTCTGTGTGTCTACATGGCACCACTTGGTCAGTGGGGGTGACCTTTCCATGACGCGACTTGAGGACAAGCTCTTCAAGTATGTGGTCAAGGAGTGGGGCACTCAGCAGCCACACCTTCAGTGGCAATCCATGCCGTGGGAGGCTTTTTACTCTATCATGCACAAGAAGAGCATCCAGCGTGAGGAGGCACATTCCACCTTCTACAAGATCAAGGACTTCAGGTAGTTGGATAACTCGCTCGAGGTCTACTTGAGTGAATTTACCACACTCATTGAGGTCTACTTGTGTGATTTCACCACACTTATGCCAAAAGCTTCATCGAGGGCGATGGGATCAAAACCTTCAAGTACCCGGATTGCTTGCTATTGGAGTACTTGCGTGATGGTGTGGCCAGCAAGAAGCTGAAGGACAAGACTACCACGACGGTAACCGGCCAAACTTGGACAAGTTGGAGGCCATTGTACGATCACATGAGTGAAATATTTCACTCAAAAATATATTTGGCAAACCCGAAGCATTACCAAAATGGATGGCCAAATGCACGTGCATAGCAAGGAGGCGACATGTGCATGGACGCTGCAGGGGTTCGTTGGTCAGTCGGACAGCGGGACGGGGTCAAGGACAAGCAGCCCGCAAACCCACCAACCAAGAAGGCTGGTGGGCACAAGGCTCCCAACCACAAGTGTAACCGCAACAATGACAAGCTGTAGGTGGCGCATGAGTGTCGTAACACAGCCTTTAACGATAGACTATGCCATAAATGCTTACAGCCTGGTCACTTTGGGGCTCAGAGCCGAAAGGCTATTGGTGGTGGGCAAGAGGCCTTGGTGTTGGATGCAGCTGCGGCACCTTGTAGGGATGGTGTAGAAGGAGGCCGCGAACAGGGCCGTGGACAAGGTCGTGGCCGTGACAACGGACCTGGCCAGGATAACGAATATGATCGTGGTGCAGGTCTTCCCCATCCCTGAGTGACATTAGTGGGGACCACTTGGGAATGACACTGGATCACAAGTGTGGGATCATGTTTTGAGATGAGGATGTTAAACGATTTGACTTCTTTGTGGGTTCAATTTTCTCCGTTATTTTCTCTCATCTTCTTGAACCCCATCTTACACTTGCTAATCGACATTGTCCACTAAACCTTGCATATCTGGACAAGATACACGATCAAACATGCTTAGTGGTATTGACACCAACAGAGTAAGAGTTATGTGATGCAGTAGCTGATACAAACACTCTCAACGCAGTGAGTTCAAATAAATTTCCAGTGCATTGGGTTGATAGTGTTGACCTAGTGAAATTCAAAGTCTGGAAGGTGCTGGCCAAATTCGCATGGGTCCACATGGATCAAATTTGGTGAATCATGGGAGTTACGGCACTCGCCATGTATAATTTGTGTTTATCACAAACTCAGCTTGCCGTCGTCGAGCTTTTCCACTTGGAAGAGTACGGGTAACATGACGATACAGTTCAGAGGACACTTAGGTGGTGCTCAAGTGAACATACTGGCTGACACTGGAGGGGATAACTCCTTTGTTAGCCTTGGCTTTACCCGACAGGTGGGCCTAAAGTACGAGCCATCAAATGGTGCAGTTTTTGTTGGTGAAAACCATATGGTTCTCGTGATCGGTATCTATAAAGTAAGCATTTGTATTCAAGATTACACACAGAGTGTCACGTTGAAGGTACTCAACCTTCTTGACCCATTCGACGTTGTGTTAGGCAATCCTTGGCTCCGTGAATACAAGGCTCTGATGTGCTTTGAATCAAATCGCTTGATCCTTAAAAAAGGACAGTGTCACTTTATGTTAATTCTAAGTACAGAATTGTCACTGACGCAAATAAAAGCGTGTCTACGATGCAAATGAAGAGACATATTTGACAAGGTTGTAGGTACTTCTTGGCTCAGCTGTAGAAGGTGGAGGACGACGTGAAGGAATACACGTCACAAGAGATCAAATCTCTATCGGCGGAGTTCTCAGATGTATTTCAAGATCCATCGGCTGGGATTCCACCAGAACGACACATGGGCCACACGATACCGCTGCAACCGGAGACGAACCATCCGTTCAGATCCATCCGTTCAGACCCATGTATTGTCTTATTCCTACAAAAAGGTAAGAGGCTAAATGCCAAATCAAAGAGAACCTTACAAAAGGGTGGATCGAGCCAAGTAGCTTGTATGGTACACCGTCTTTTTATGAAGAGAAAGAATGGTAGTTTACGCATGTGCGTGGACTACAAGGTGTTAAACAAGATGACATTGAAAAATCGATTCCCCTTACCACCAATTGTGGACGTGTTTGACTAACTCCACGGGGCAAAATTGTTTTAATTCCTGGATGCATCTCAAGGTTACCTTAAAATCCACACCATGGAAGATGATGTGCCCAAAACAACGTTTCAAACGTACATGGGACACTATCGATTCTGAGTCTTATGCTTTGGGCTAACGGACGCCTCGGCAACCTTCCAAGGAGAAATGAACCAAAACGTTTTCAAACAACCCGGTCAATTTATCCTGGTTTACTGGGACAACATCCTGGTTTTTTCCAAATCAATGGAAGAGCACATAGAATATCTGTGTGAAGTCCTCACAATCCTTTGGAAATAGAAATTCTATGCACAAGGGAATAGGTGAAAATTTTATAAGATGAGCTCAAATACCTTGGACACATTGTCGGAAAGGATGATATCCGTGTCAACCCAATAAAGGTCCAAGCCCTAGTGGATTGGCCGTGCCCATAACTTATTGGGCAGATTCGGTCTTTCCTCGACCTTGCAAACTACTTTTGATGGTTTATGCAAGGGTATTTTACCTTGGAAGCGCCACTGACCAGACTCACACAAAATGACGTGCTTTGAGAATGGACCTCCGATTGCAATAACTCTTTTCTCAAAGTCAAAAAGCTTCTATCCACAGCGCCCCTCTTAGCTCTTCTGGATCTATCACAACTGTGAGATATTTGATATGATGCATCGGTAGTAGGACTTGGAGCATTCCTCGTGTTGAATGCTCATCCATTTGTGTATGAGATAGAGGGCGCTAAAGGGGGTGTGACGTCGTGACTGACCATAATCCATTGGTGTTTTTCTAAACGCAACCAAACTTGTCAAGAAAACAGGTGAGTTGGAGCGAATACTTGAGATGATTATTGTTTACATGGGAATATTGGACAGGACACATCAACGTGGCCAGTCCACTAAGCCAATAGCCTATGGAAATCGAAACAACCACCAAGGCCGGTGGGTATGTTATGACCATTGTGACAGCTAGAATACAAACACCAGACCCCCCTGCACCCCTACAGCAACCACCTTGAGAGATTATCCACTACAACGAATTTATAAATCTAGATGGGATACTATGTGAATTATTAGTTCCAAGACGCTCGGAATCTGGACATGTACGGATTGATGGAGGCAGCATGAATCTTTTGGCATGAAGAACATATCGTGCTAGACTCGGGAGACCTTTGAGTGAACATTATCTCAGAATTCCACGAACCGACGATCGCAAGTCATGTGGGACCTGAAAAAACCAGACAGGCATTCTCGGACCACTATTGGCGGCGAGGACGGAGTGTTGATGTCCATAAGTATTGCATGACATATGACCCATGTCTTCAACACAAGGTTAGTAACAAAAAGCCCATTGGATTCATCCAAAAACTTCCCATTCCTCGAATTCCATTGGAGTGCGTTGTATGGACTTTATAATTGGTCTTCTGGACGCGGCCTGCGGCCACGATCAATAGTAGTGGGTGTGGATCTTTTGGTGAATATGACACACTTCATTCATGTAACCACTGATGTGAACATAGAGGAGACTGCTTGTCTCTTCATTGAGGGTGTCATGATATACCACGACTTGCCATTGTATATTATCTCCGATGGAGGTAGAAGATTTGCCAGTAAGTTGTGGCAAAAGATGTACGAGTACTTGGGTAGCAAGTTGTAAATGTCGACTGCATTTCACCCTCAAACTATTAGACAAATAGAGCGCACAAATCACACGCTAGAGCAGAGGTTCCACATGTACATGGACCCTAGCATGAACTTTTATGACAAATTATTAGCACCAACAGTTTGCTGTGAACAATGAGGTGAACGAGTCTATATAGTTCACAACGTTTGTGTTGAACAGTCTTTAGCATCTATTGATGTCATCTTCATTGGAAAAGAGTGAGATTACAAGGGGACAGATTACTTCTGCTCAAGCATTTGCCAAGCGCATAGAATCCTTGTTACAGGTGCTAAAGGGTCACCTTCAAGCAGCTCGGCAACGAAAAAAGCATATGACGACAAAAGTCACCGTGAGGTCTCGTTTGACATCAAAGACAAAGTGTTTCTTAGCACTAAGAACCTTTGGTTGAAGTCGCCACGGGTGCGAAAACCTCTACCGAAATGGATTGGGCCATTTCTCATCGTGGCACGCATCAGGCCAGTGGCATACCAATTATTGCTTCCAGCAAGTATGAAGATACATAACGTGTTCCATGTAAGCCTTCTGGCTCCGTACACGACAGACGGAACCGTTTAGCCATCGCTAACAGTCTTTGCTACTGACGGCCAATATGAGGTCCTTCGCCTACTCCAACATCGAGAGCGTACGCTCCGTTTGAGCGTTGTTAGGAAATACCTCGTTCATTAGGCCGGTTGTGGACCTGAATATAACTCATGGGAGCCAGAATCTTGACTGTCCATAGGGTGTGGTCAACACGTAGTGGAGCGATCTTGCAGCTCGCACATATTGACGCATGGCAGGGGGCACCACCTGCATGCGGAAAAACTAAACAACATTCCCGCAGGGCGGCATTAACGGAAATCAACCATAGGATGTTGGGGGTGTCCAACATGGTTATTTTGTGAATGCTGCAACCTAAAGGGGGGAGGCTGCTAGCCGTGTTAATCGAGAAGTTGTAGGTTAGGTCCAAGTGCCACGCACGTGTTCATGTTTGGCTAGTGATGAAAAATTATTGATTTTCGTTCACAATGTTGACGACTCACTAGGTGGCACTCTCCCTTGTTCTTCATGAACCGGGACGGCTCATAACAAGTGGGGAAGAATGTAGCGGGAGGGCCGGTTTTTCCCTCCCACCTTGCAATAGCAAGGGGGTGGATACAAGTCACTCCTTGCTATGGCGAGGGTTGGCTGGTGACCAGCCACCCGCTGGCTACTGGCCGGCCGGCTGGGTGGCTAGCGGCCAGTCAAGTGACCGGCCGGCCACCCGCCGGTGAGCGACCAGTCGCCGATTGAGCTGGTGGCCCGATTGGCGGCCAGGAGGCCGTGAGGCCTCGAGGGTCGAGGCCTATGGCTTTGTTTCCTCGTCCTCGCTCGCCCTCCTTGCTCTTGAGAGCGAGCAAGGACAAGGGATAGAGAGAGAGTGAGAGCGAAGGGCGCATAAGAGATGTCAGTACGAAATCACTGACGTGACGATTTCACACCGATGCATCAAAAACAAAACTCGAGTTCGTTTAGGTAAAACTACGAGTTTTGAAACTAGAAAACTCATACGGAATCACGAGTTTGGGGTAATACTCCCCGTTTTGGACCCGGAATGAGGGAGCAAGGTAAAAATGGAAATGGACCTCTGGAGACTTGAAATATTCAAGTTCCCCTGCACGGTACATTGATGACGATTACCCCCAAGTGTGATGCATAGGGGAAAATTCCGTGAGCAAGCTTTGGATGCCATTTTGAAAACCCCGAAGACGACCTACGTGTAGGAGCTCGAGACATGCCCGTTACGATGAGTGTGTTAGTAAAACAACAGCCCCGTGAGACAGTGACAACCAGACAACCCAGACAACCTTCATGACACCAACAAGAACACCCTCACGAACATAGTGGTGGTCAACATTGATGTGCTTGGCATGTGAGTGATGTATGCCATGATTTTTAATAATGGCCTTTGTGCTTTGGTTGTCACAATGTAGGTTAATGTAGCGAACGGGAACATGCTGCTTGTGTAAGATGTGACTGAGCCAGGCAATCTTACACATACCTCATCCGAGAGTAATGTATTGAGCGTCACTTGAGCTACGAGGAACACAAGCCTGCTTGCTGCTCTTCCATGACACAACTGTGCCTCCAACAAGGAGGATGAAACCTGATTGACTGTGTGAATCAGTGTCATGTGTCCAGTGAATATCAATGTAACTACCAACCACGAAGGAGGGTTGTGCTCGATAACACAACCCAATGCACGCTGTCAAGAGTGTGTATCAAACAACACGTAATGTAGCCTGAAGGTGATGATATCGTGGACATTGTGAGAAATGTGAAGGATAATTGACACCACATGCGACATTTGACCCTGTTGTGGTAACAAGGTACATCAAGGACCCAATGGCGTGGAGATAGTCGGTGACATCAATCCTCCTCCCTAGCTGAGTAAAATCAGTTGTTTTGATCAGTTTTTGACAAGCTAGGGTTTTGGACAAGAGGGCATAGATGTGTGTGGCCAACGAACTTCAACACTCCCCTATGACCCGCAGACAAGCAATCCACACACAAGGGAACACGACACACACTTAAATATGAGAGACAGGCATAGACGAGCAGACATCATGCACTTCAGCGTAGGTCATGGGGACAGATGAAACCAAATGCATGGACAACACTCTTGAATCTTTTTTGGCTGAGGGCCTTGGTGAGAAATGCAGCTCTTTGAGACTATGTATCTACCCAAGCAACTCGGACAATTCCAGCAGCAATACACTCGCGAACAAAGTGATGTTCCACATTGATATGCTTGGTGTGAGAGTGATGCATGCCACTGTTTTCCGCAAGTACCTTTGTGTTTTGATTGTTATAGCGCAGGGTGATACAACGGATGGATACATGCAGTTGCCGTAGCAGACGAAAAGGCCGGACATCCTCACACGTAACTACGCCAAGGGGCACATACTCAGCCTCGGCATAACTGCGGGTAACACACCCTTGTTTTCCACTCTTCCACAAAACTACTATTCCACCAACCATGAAGATGTATCTCGTCCTATTGCGTGTACAGTATTCATGTGCCCAGTCACTGTCACTGAATCCGTCAACAAGAACTGAGGACTATGCTCAAAAGTACAACCCGATGCGGGACTTGGAGAGTGCATGTTGCACAACTTGCAGTGTAGCCTCCAGGTCACGTTCTTGGGGACAATGGGAGAATAGTGACAGAAGTTTCACAGAAAATGCAACATCAGCACGTGTGGTGGTGGCAAGATACATCATGGAACCAATGACTCTGAGGTAGTCTGTCACATCCAGCATCTCCCCCAGCTTTGATGGCTCCAAGAACTTCAACAGTGATTGACCGGCTGGGGTCATAGGTGCAGAAGCTGTGGGAACAGAGGTAAGGAGTGGACCAAAACCCTCCCCAAGCTGTGGATGTACGCAGCTTGGTGAACATGTAGGATATGATGTGTGCGGTCATGCTCGAGCTCCATGCCCAGAAAGTCGCGTGCTGGACCAAGGTCCTTCATCTTGCATGCTGACTGTAACAAAGAATTTGTAGCTTTGACAGGTGCAACGTCTGGAGAAGCAATTAGGAGACCATCCACATAGATAAGAATAGCAACAAGTGGCTTTGTAGGAGCACTGAGGAACAGGGCAGGATCTACTGCGCTTCTTTGGAAGCCCCCTTTCTCCAGAGTCGTTGTGATCTCTTGGTTCTAGCAACGAGGAGACTGCTTTAGGCCATAGAGGGCTTTACGTAGGTGCCACCCTCAATTTGCACCGTCAAAGAAGCCAGGTGGTTGCACCATGTAAATTTCCTCATTGATTTTGCCGTGCGGAAAGGCATTGTTGACATCCATCTATTCTAGTTCCCAATCATGCTGGGCCACAAGACTAAGGAGCGCCCTCGCGGTAGTATACCGACCAACTGGGACGAATGTCTCATCAAAGTCAACCCCAGGGACTTGAGAGAAAGCCTTTGCAGTGAGGCGTGCCTTGTACCGTTCAACGGTGTTGCCAGGGCTCAGCTTACGTTGGTAAACCCATTTGACGGCGACTGCTTTATGACCCGGTGTAAGGTCCACGAGCTCATACACCCCATGCTCAGACAGAGCATGGGGTGTAAGGGCGGAAGATGTTGTTCATTGCCGCCATGAACATCGCTGGGGTATTCGTAAGTCCGAACAGCATTACTGCGAACTCAAAATGCCCGTAGCGGGTTCGGAATACCGTCTTCTCGATGTCGGCGTCTGCCACGCGTATCTGGTGATGTTCGCTACGCAAGTCGATTTTGCTGAAAATTTGAGCCCCTCGGAGTTGGTCGAAGAGTTCGTCAGCTCAGAGAAGAGGATAGCGGTTCTTGATGGTAGCGTCATTCAATGCCTGATAGTCCATGCACATCTGCATTTTGCCAGTTTTTCTTTTACGAATCGTACTGGTGTGGCATGTGGTGACGTGAATGGACGGATAGCCCATGACCGAGTATTTTGTCGAGTTTGGTTAGCTCGTGATCGCTCATACGATAGGTCCCTCAAACTGTAGGTCTACTTCCAAGCTTCAGTTCGATGTGATGGTGGATGTCCAGTTGAGGAGGTAGGGTTTTTGGGAGTTCATCGGGGAAGACATTCGCAAACTCCCTGGTGATTGGTGCAAACTCTTCGGGTACCATCACGAACTTTGTGGATGCCGATGAGGCTGATGAGGCTGATGATTAGTCCACTGCTACCATTTCCGCTTCTTCAATTGGCTCGAGATGTATGAGCCACGGACGAGCTCCTCGTCGTATACAGTGCTCGGCCACGTTGAGCGATATCGGCTGCACAGGTTGTCGCTTCTTGGCTACCGCGGCTTCCTCTGCTGCTTCTGATGTCGGCTTCTGTCCCATGTGCAGATGTTGTCGTTTGACACCTTTGATTTCCACATAGACGTCGTCACTGTTCCAGTCGACCTGCGAATTGTGCCGGTATGGGGAATCTCATCCGAGGATGAATTTGTGATCACTCATTGGACAGGACCTCCAGACCGTTACATCCCGTAGGTCTCCCACTTGTAGGCGGTGATCCACACTCGCCGGTTTGTGGCACGACGGGAGGCGCACACGGCAAAGGGGGAAATGCGAGCTGATGTAGCATTGCGAGCCCTTTGTGAGCTGATCTGGCTCGCACAAAAAACTTGCAAATCACCGTGAATCTTCCGTGCTCGGTATCTTCCCGGCAGGTTTAGCACGGAGCCACATCATTCGAGCAGACATTTTGGACCTCTTTTGTGGCAGGCCGTCGCTGCCGCAAGCCGAGTTTCTGATGGACTTACGACGTGCCGCAGAAATCTGCGACGTTTTACAGAAACGAGTGGATTGACAGGCAACATCGTTTGTATAAACCTTTGGGGCAACATCTTTAATTTTCAGATGGAGGAACGTTCCCAAAAAGTGACGACTTGGACACGCCTGAACCGAGTCGATTGGATTCGAGTCCGGAAATAATGGGACACACATGCTGTCACAGACGGCAGAGTAGCTTGAACCAGCGGGTGCATTTCCTGGAAATGGGATCAGAGCATCTGCGGCAGAGTGCGCGGGGTGGTTTGCGGCAGGATCTGTGGCAGGCTCGTTCTTGCCACATTTCCTGCCGTGCCACAAACCGACAAATGTGGATCACCATCGTAGTCGTAGTGGTTCTCAGAGTCTCCAGATTTTCAATCTTTCGTCAATGGGTTTTCCTTCAAACACCCCTGATTCGGTCGGCAAACCCAGCTTGCAAACCATGTCATTGCTCACGAATGTGTGTGAAGCTCCTCCATCCAATAGTGCCGGTACTGTTCTTTGACTCTTGTATCCTCGAGGCTGAGCTTTTAGCAGTATCACTGGTTGGTCTTCCTTGTACCCCTCGTCGAACTTTGCGATCTCAGAAACTCTCTACGGTGATGTACGCCGTTCAGATGGGTGATCTTTTGGCGTACATCGCTCTGTGGGGACAAGATTTACGTCTTTTACCCCTGCCCTTTGCCGTTTTCCGACTCATTTTTCCGAGACTCCCCCCCTTTTTGGCCTGCTGCTTGCTTCGACAGTTGCGAGCGATGTGCCCGAATATTCTGCAGTTGTAGCATGTGCGTGTATCTCTCTGGTTGATGATGTCCACTTCCATCGGAGTCGAGGACTGGTTTGTTTTGTTTCTACGGTAATCGTGGTTGGGAGGTCGCCAGCCATAGGATTCCTGGATCCAAGCTTTGTTGCCGGCACTGTTGATCCTTTCTGCTACTGCAATCATCCGCGGAAAGTCATTTTGGATGCCGAAAATGGCAATTGCTCGCCGGTTATCTCGCTTGAGGCCATTGTTACAGTGAAAACATGTTTCGTCGGGGACGATGTCTACTCCGGTGATGATCTTGCAGAATCTGCGCGTGTACTCGGCCATGTGAGACTGCTGACGAAGACGCTGGAGCTTACACCGTGCGTCAAACATTTTGTTCAGCTGTCCAAATCGTGCGAGCATCGCACACAAGAATTCGTTCCAGTCGGTTGGTGGCATCAGCGCGTCTTACCACTATGGGTTGATCTGCTCCAGGGGTAGAACTTTTGCGATCGGCGATATGAGACGGGCGTCGTTGGCCGTTAATGACGCTCCGCCGGTCTCCTTTTACTGTCGGATGGTCTTTAGATCAGACCACCAACTTAGCGCCGTGCCACGCAAAAGCACGCCTGTGAGGTCGGTTTTCTTTTGATTGTCGTTGACCCCAGTAGCGGTGAAATACACCTCCAAACTTGTCAGCCACATCCAAACCGTCATTCCTTTTGAATTTTCAGGACCAACGTTCAATATGTTTAAGTCTTCCTCGGCTTTTGTAATTACTACCGGCGTTTCATACAGGATTACGCCCAGGTGTCAGCGCCTCTCTCCGACCTCACTTGAAAGGAAAATGAGTGGAGGTGGGGAGATAGCGAACAAGAAGCTTTCACCGCTTTGCGGAATGCTCTGACCTCGGCGCCAGTCCTATGATTGGCTGATCCAACGGTTGACTACGTCATGGCTACATACGCATGAGACCGAGCCATCGGCGCAGTCCATTTCCAAGCCCATGGCAACGGCAAGCAACCGGTCGCATATATGTCTCAAAAGCTACGAGGACCGGAACTCGACTACGCCGTACATGAGAATGAAATGTTGGCGGTCATACATGCATTTAAGACATGGCGGTGTTACCCAGAGTGCCGCTGATGCATCGTGCACACCAGCCACCATACGTTGAAATATTTGAGGATGCAGCCGATCGTCAGTCGACGTCAAACCCGATGGATGGAGTTCCCTAAATCCTGGTTTGACTATGATATCGGATACTAGCCAGGCAGAATCAACCCGGCGGATGCACTCAGCTGCCGACCAGATTCAATGGCTGAGGTAGCAACGCTACAGCTACAACGAGAGTCGTATCTTGAGCAGCTGTTCACACGAGGTCACGACCAGCACCGCGGATATGACAAGGCAAAATTTTGATACGACACACCCTATTGGAGACGACGATTGAATCGCCAGGTGGTCGCTCTCCCGAACGGCGAACTTTGTTGTATGCTCTTCGAAGAATGCCACGACACAGGACAATGTGGAAACTTTGGAGAGGATAAGACGCTGAAGAAGCTGGCGAAAAACTACTAGTGGGACAAGATGCAATCCAACGTGGCCAACTTCTCCAAAACCTACGACACATGTGAGCGACAATAATCCCGTCGTACACGACCACCCGGACTTTTGCAACCGCTCCCTATTCCGACGGAACCGTGTGCGGATATCTCCATGGACTTTGTCACGGGATTACCAGTTACACCCGACGGATACGACGCCATCCTCGTGGTCGTCGACAGGTTTTCCAAAGTGTCCCAACGACAACCACCGTTACCGCTGAAGGAAGAGCACGGCTGTTTCTAAACAATGGCGAAGTCACCAACATCCATTATCTGCCTCGCGTAGTCTCTGCTTCTATCTACGTCAGTCGACCAAGGGCAGAGTGGACAGTGCTCCCACACGCAGCCTACATCTGCACCCTTCCAGCCAGTGATAGCAGCCCCTCTCGGCTACGCATACTGCCAACACGCCTGCCACGCTGGATTCTCCACTACTCGACGGTCCCCCTGACGAAGACCTAGACTCACCACGTACAGCTGCCCGTTGTGCTGAGCGAGGGTGGGAGGACCCAGGGCTCTTCGACGAGCCCCTACCCATGGCAACAACACGCTACTCTGGGTTCACATGCTAGATACCTCTTACTGGCGTGAGGACATCGCCGTAGCAATAGAACGTGAAACAAAAGAGCAATGCCATGAAATTGATCGCCAATTCTATACAATGAACGACTTGCCACCATCACCACCTCACCTCTCAAGCATGCAACCACCCGGGGGTGCTCAATCATCTGACCTCGCATCAGCCTCTAACCCAACACCAGGTGTCACAGCAGCTGACACAGACGAGCCAAGTCATGAGGTGCCCGGAGTGATCTCCGCTCTTCCCCTCTACACCGACTCCATCAGCTTGGCCGGTGTCATTCTTGACGTAGCAGCAGGCGCTGCAGTAACCTTCTCAGCCATGGCACATGCTTGCAAGGCTCTAACACAGACTACGGTGGGTCGAGTAGCCAAGGCCTACGCGCGCGCTGTTGCATCCCTCACCTAGCTTGTGGCTGTTGCCGCCAACATTGCCACACAGGTTACAGCAGCAGTTGCTGCTCTGGCCACCGCAGCATCCGTCATGGCTGATGCAACTGCAAGCGCCGTCAACTCCATCCACGCGGCCACTGCATTCATAGTTCTAACCTCGGCCGGCACCCCTCGTGATCTCACATCCCACGTAACAACATAGGTTCTCGTTGTGTCGGCATCAGCAGCAGTGGCAGGTACCACAGTCACGAGCATTTTCTGCCTGACAGTGGCCGTCGCCGGGTGGGTGGTTGTCCTCTTCTTGTCCGCGGCCATAGTGGTGCCTCCATTCTCACTGCTTCCTCGTCTTTAGTCTAGTGAGTGTTCCTTCCTCTCTATTCCATTCTCCTGCCGCTCACGTCATCTTCCATCATGGTAGGCCTGAAGAAACCATTTAGGCATTGCAAATTACGCTTAGCAAGGCATAAGCAGCTCGCCGAAAAGTAGATGATGGACTACAAAAGGGACAATAAGCTCAGCATGAACTGGCCACCACCGTGGCTGCTTTGGTCTTAGAGCGCCTGCGAACCGTCCCGGCTCTCGTTGCTGTTCTGCCTGCTGAGGAGCCTGCCTCCTCTGACTCATATGTTCCTCTTAATGGTGGTATACCCAGCTCCTCCTCACCTACTCTCTCCACAACTGCTCTCACTCGGACCTCCTTCCAGCCGGCAGAAGAAATTTGAGAGTCCACTACCTCAGTTCACGTCTAGTTAACCTTCACCTCTTGGGAGACCCGTTTCAGTGCCTGGGCACAGGGTGAACTTCGGTGGGAGTACTACTATCCTGTCAAGTCGCCATTTATTCCTCAACCTGATGAGGCTGCTCGGGTTGTACGTGCCCTCATCAATATAGGGCCTGAAGGCCTCCTCGACAACATTGGTACGTATAAAACCGATCCAAGCCGTGGCACTCCCGCTGATCCTGTTGGTGCCTACGTGCTCATTTGTCACCGCAAACCTGTGATAGGACACGCTGCCCAGAGTGCACTTATGGTGCGGTTCAACACACTGCACATGCAAGCAGATGAGACTGCAGATGAGTATTGAACATGGAGCTTGCGTCTACTACGTGACCTAGGCAAAGCAGCACCTGGGCCCCTCTCTGATTGCCTGTCCATTGTTACTGGCCTCATCCTAGAGCTCTCTTGTGTCTATCTTCATGTCTCTCAGGCACAGCTTGAGCGTCTTGTTGCTGTCCCAATCCCTGTCAATTCTCCTCCAGGGATTGGGCCTCTCTACGGGTTTACTGCCGCTTGTCTCACGGATTGGTGGAACAATTCGCAGAACAAGCGCATGCATCGTACAGCCCTCGCTGCTGTGACCACCTCTTCCTCCTCCTCTACTACAGTCATCGTCTCTACCCCCTCCCCTCCCTCTACAGCAACTGTCCACACTACCCACGCTTCTTCCTGTGGCAGAGGCGGCGGGTCTGGCCGTGGGGGTGGTTGTGGTGGTAAGGGCCATGGAGGTGGCCGCGGTGGCAAGGCCTCGTCTAGCAACGCTACCTCTATTGAAGTTACATGCTGGAACTACGGCGCCACTAGTCACTCTGCTCCGAAATGCCCGACCCCTCGTGACAACGCTCACCTTGCATCGTCTATGCGTTCCCATTGGGCCCGTACGGGCGTCGCCTCCTCGTCCATCACTGCAGCAGTGACTATTGTGTCTTCCTCCTCTTCCTCCGTCCCCGCACTCACCACCACTCTTGCCCCTCTCCAACCAGCTGTACCTCCTGTCAGTCCATGGGACTGGATCCCGCCCCCTTCTCGGCCTCCCTATCATGGTCCTCCCTCTTCTCACTACTTGGTTCCTACCTAGCCCCGCGACGACGGTCACTTCTTTGACCGCTCCTTCGACCGCTCCTCTGATCATCGCGACAAGGAGTACACGCTTGAGCGTCGCCTGGTGAAACTACTCCACCTTCGCTCTCAAGGAGATGAGAGTGTGAGTGGCCTGTCTTGTGTGTCTGTCTGTGAGTCTGATGCCACCCTTCATGGTGTTGCCTCCTGCTGTGTACACGGGGCATTGCCTGATGACCGTTTGTGGACTGAGGAGTGATAGTCTCACACGTTCCCCACTCGTATTGGTCGCAGCTCTCCCAACTCACTGCCTGGGACTGTCGCTGTTTGTCTCATTCTTCTCTCCACTCGTGCATCCCCGGGCCTCTGGATCATTCACTCGGGGGCCACACATCACATGACCTCTTGTCGCTCGTCCTCTGTTTCCCTCGGGCCCGTTGGCTCTGTTCGCTCTGTGCGCACTGGCTTTGGCTAACTTCTCCCCGTTCAAGGTGTTGGTGTTGTCCATACTGTTGGTCCTGGTGGGTCCATGTACCTCCCGGACGTGCTGTACGTGCCCAACCTAGAGGTCAGTCTTCTCTCTGTGACCACCCTTGATGACCACGGCGTACCGAGAACCATCACAAGCGACAGAGACGATCAATTCACCAGCCGTTTTTGGCACAAACCGATGACTCCCTACGGCAACAGAATTCAAATTTCAATAGCGTTTCATCCTCAAACCGACGGCCAAACCGAGTGAACAAATCAGACGCTCGAACAGCTCCTCTGAACATTATGCAAACCTCACGGGACGGATTGGGCACAAAAACTCCCGACCGCCAAAATCGCATATAATTTGGTAGTATCCACCACAACGGGTAAAACTCCATTTGAAGTAGTGCATGGCAAACTTCCCACCACACCAGCAAGACTACACAGTTGAAGCAACATTCTCGTGGAAGACGTTCAGTGCCGAGACTTCTCCACCATCAAGGAGGAAACACGGTACACCCTCGCAAATACACAAGGAGTAATGAAACAAGCAGTTGACCGACATCACAGCAACGCTGGCAACAAAGTCCTTCTTGTAGTTACTAGGCAGGTTCCTTGTTAGACACGCAGTCCATGTGAGTGAGAAGCTAGGGAACCACGGAGGCCATAGATGTGGCAAGGCTTGCCTTTGAATCCAGACAAGACACCAAGACAAGAGGTTAGAAGGGGAAGCGAGCATCGAAGAGACCGGTGAGGATGCGCCCACGCTGAGCAACTGCTCGGATGAGCACGCACAGCCACCCGAGGGTCGAGCCCGACCTCTCGACTTTTAACCGATGATGGCTTCTCACCAATGCATGGCAAACAACCGACAAGGTGGCCCCCTAAGGATCAGCACCCGGGATAATATGCAGCTCCTCCAAAACACTCAGAGACAAACAAGCATGATGCAGGGATGGGCAGTGAGAATATACAAACCTTAACATCTACCGTATCGGCATAAGATAGTCAAACAATGGCCATGCACGTGCAAGAGGACACTCCGGGATAGATCAGTTGTTTCATGGCTTTACAGCCTCCAGTCATGGGATGCTTGTATGACGTCTCCCCAAGTGAGGCCATTAGGGTTTAATCTGTACATGTGTGTTCCATGGAGAGTGTGACAAGAGGAAATAGAGATGTGAGTGGCCAGTGACTTCAACACTCCCCCATGACCTCGAATCAGACAACCCACACACATGTCACACTCGTAAAGATGTGACAAGAAGAAACAGACAAACATCATGTACCTCATCCTGGGTCACGGGGACAGATGAGACCAACAGCATGAACAACACTCCTGAAAACGTTTTTGCTGAGGGCCTTGGTGATGAAGTCAGCTCTCTGAGATCGTGTGTCTACCTAAGCAAATCGGACAATGCCAGCAGCTATACACTTGCAAACAAAGTGATACTCCACATTGATATGCTTGGTGCGGGAGTGATGCATGCCACTGTTTTTGGCAATGGTCTTTGTGCTTTGATTTTCACTATGTAGGGTGATGCAACGGATGGGTACACGCAATTATTGCAGCAGACAACAAATGCAAACAGCCTTACACGTGCCTGTTCCAAGAGCCACATACTCAGCCTCAGCAGTGCTGCGGGCAACACATCCTTTTTTGCCACATTTCCACGAGAACGTCGCCTTGCCAACCACAAAGATGTATCCTATTCTAGTGCGTGCATCAGAGTCATGTGCCCAGTCACTATGAGTGAAGCTGTCAACCAGGACTGAGGGTTGTACACGAAAGTACAACTAGATGTGAGGTGTGGACAATGCATACTGCACTCCCCACAATGCTACCTCAAGATGACGCTCACGAGGACACTGAGAGAATTGGAATATGAAGCTCACAAGAAAGGCAACATCAGCACGTGTCGTGGTAACAAGATACATCAGAGAACCGATGACCCTAAGGTAGTCTGTCACATCAATCGTCTCCCCCAGCTTTGATAGATCCAAGGACTTTGGCAGTGATTGACCGCATGGGGTCATGGACGTAGATGCTGTGAGGAAGGCAGCGAGGAGCGATCCAAAGCGCTCCCCCAAGCTTGAGACATATGCAGCTTGGTGAACGTACAGGGTATGACATGGGCTGGACCGAAGTCCTTTATCTTGTATGCTACCTGAAGCAGATACTTTGCAGTTGCGACAGACGCGACGTCCGGAGACGCAATGAAGAGATCATCCACATACACAAGGATGGCGACAAGTGGCTTAGTGGGAGTACTAAGAAATAGAGTATGATCCACAGTGCTTCTCTGGAAGCCTCCCCTTTTCAAGGTTGCAATGATCTCTTGGTTCCAGCAGCGGGAGGAGTACTTGAGGCCATAGAGGGTCCTACGCAGGCGCCACACTCGAAGTATCTATGCCAATATTCTCGCTCAGCAAAAAAATTTATGTGAAAGGAATGTTAGCACCTCTACTATTGAAGTATTTTCCTAATGATAGTTTAGCAATGTCATGTAATATTTCTAAGTTACAAAATAGCCTTCGTTACCTATGTGGAGATAAATTGTCACATGTAGATATAGTGCCAAACTATAACTCACAACTATGTGCTTTTGTATCGTCTAATCAATTTATGTTTCTCTCAGAAACATTTTGGTTACTCTTCTACCAGTGATCCTTTTGGTATGATAAGAGATGCCGAAATTTTATTTTTGTTTTATAAACAAGACACATTTTGTATTAATAATAATTTTTCATGTATTATAAGTACTCAAGCACAACAAGAATTTACAGTAGTTTGTCGTATACTATCAAAGTGTTAATATGATGATATAGAAATGCCTATAGAGTTTGTCCAAAGACAAAATGTTTCCATCAGAGAAACCAGGTGGTAGCACCATGTAGATTTCCTTGTCCAAGTTACCATGAAAAAAGGCGTTGACATCCATCTATTCCAGCTCCCACTCATGCTGGGCAAGCAGGCTGAGTAGTGCCCTCGCGGTGGTGTAGCGAACAACTAGGGCGAATGTCTCATCAAAGTCAACTTCAAGGACTTGTGAGAACCCTTTTGCTGTGAGGCATGCCTTGTTCCGTTCAATGATATTGCCAGGGTTCAGCTTGCGGCGGTATACCCATTTGGCTGCTATAACTTTGCGGTATGGTGGAAGATCCACGAGCTCATGCACGTCGTGCTCAGACAACGCGTCAAGTTTGGCTTTCATGGCCTGCTCCCACATGGGGGAATCAATTGTTGTCCGAGCATCCTGTACAGTCCGAGGTTCAGGCGGAAGGGGAGAGAGACCAGCAGCAGCGAGGCACGAGGTAACATACCCGGCTATAGATGAGGAGAGAGCTGAGTGGAACTCTTGTTCAATGAGAGAGTAGTGTAATGTTGGGATGCATCAAGGAGACAGTCGTGGAGAATGCAGATGTTGCAAGACCTAGAGCTTGGAGGCCAAGGTCACCCGAGACAACATGGTGAGAGTGAGACG
Organism: Penium margaritaceum; assembly: GCA_023375785.1. Taxonomy (NCBI): domain Eukaryota; kingdom Viridiplantae; phylum Streptophyta; class Zygnematophyceae; order Desmidiales; family Peniaceae; genus Penium; species Penium margaritaceum. Next base: position 44,713 of record SZWC01011191.1, on the reverse strand, counting down.
GGAGTGCCCTGAGGCGGCCACCGCACGTGTTAGACAAGACAGGAGGAACAGATGGGATACGCGGAGGGTGCATAGGTGGAGAATGGGAAGGTGCAGCAGATGCGACAGAGGGCTCAAGGAGAGCTGGAGGCGCAGAGGGCACGAGGGACTCCGAGTCAGAAGAAGAGTCAGAGCGAGAAGAGGGCTCAGAGGAGACAGGAGGTGTAGAAGAGTGTGAGGGCTCTGAGGAGGCAGAGGGCTCTGAGGGCTCAGAGGCGACAGAGAGTGCAGGCTCAGAGGAGGCACAGGGATCCGAGGGCTCAGAGGAGGCAGAGGGCTTGGAGAAGATAGCGGGTATCGATGGATGCACGGAGGGGAGAACAGACTCCCAAGAGGGAGGATTGCCACCCCCATCCCGAGAAGGCAGAGAGAGGGACTACGACGACGCGCACAACAGCTGGGAACCGTACGACAACCTCCGTGACGACGATCACCTAATCAATGGTTGTTACCGGCGTCACCGGGTTACATCTGTACGCGCGTCGGGATGTTGCAGCTAAATGGGGGGATGTGTTACGTACCAGACGTACATGAGTCCTTAATCTTTTCGAGTGGGTATTTCTGTTATTACACAAACAGCCCATCGCATTGCGAGACCCCGATATTCACTCCGACGGCCGAGGACAAACCAGCCAACTGCCCTCGCCTTCAGTGAATCCTCTTGAACCTTCTGACAACTTCGACCACTTTTGCGAACCTACGACATAAGTATCAGGATCTTTCGGTCGACTTCTTGACGCACCAAGACAAACGTGGATTTATAAAGATGCATCTCGCATCTTCACCGTCGATCCTCGAAGACCCCCGATTTCTCGACGGACCTTCTTGAATCCGACCACTCACAACGCGATTCCGCACGCGACGCTCGACAATCAACCCAACGACCTGGACTACGTCACATTCGTAACTCGGCACTTGTATATACATGTTAGATCATTTCGACTCTTGTCATCGACATACACTTACCGCTAATTACAAATTGCTCAAGCGTCCCAAATTCTAAATCATGTCCTGCCTCGCAACTCCTACCTGTTCACCATCTAAGCTTCGTTCGGCATAACATATACCCGTTCACCATCTACGCTCCTTTGGGCACAATAGATGGGCCGCTCAAAATGGGGGCGAGTTGGAGTTAAGCTGGGGATCTGCTCTGAATAAAGGGTGTGACTTGTAAATGTTGGAATCCATCGTTGAACGCGATTGGACACTTCTTTGCACCTTTTGTTGGAGGACTTTCCCAGTCCACACACATCGCCCCGTCTATCAGTCATTTTCATTGTCGGTTAGAAGAGGTGTGAAGGCGGCCAGGTCCGGAGTAACTTCTCCAAATGGCGGACGAACATCGAGCTTCCAACTATGGACGCTCACACGTGATTGGCAGAAATGGGGATTATTGGGCTGCTTCTGTTCAGCCATTGGTGTGCCATTGGGGCCCGCGAGGATCGCTGAAAAAGGGAATCAAGAGGTCCTTCCGGACGGATCGACGTGGACGACTGGAAGGCTTTGGGTGCGGCTGGTAAACGCTGGAATGCGTCGATGGGGCTCCTCAACAATCGATTCCAGCGATGGGCAGTCGGTCTTGTCCGCGGTGTTTACGCCTCACAGTTCGTCCACGTTGAGTGGCTCGGCCCTCCACATCGATTCGTCCAGGAGAACTTCTTTCTTCCCTTGCTCAGCGTTCCTGGCGGGCCCCACATGGCAGACAAATGGCTGAACAGAATCTTCCCAACAATCCCTGTTTCCACCAATGACGTGTCAACGTCCATAGTTGAAAGCTCGATGCTCGTCCGCAGTTGGAAAAAGGTCAATCCGGACCTGACCGCCTGCATTGGTCTCCTGACCGGCGATGAAAATGATGAGAATACAGGGTGAGATGTTTGGACACGGAAAGTCCTCCAACAAAAGGTGCAAAGATCTGTCCGATAGCGCTCAACGATGGATTCCAGCGTTTACCAGCCGCGCCCTTAAACACCGCCGACAGGACCGACTGTCCATCGCTGGAATCCATCGTCGAGGCGGCCCAACGTATTCCAGCGTTTACCAGCCGCACTAAAATTGTCCATTCCCCGTGGAGGGGTAGCGACGATAAACATAATAATCTATCTATCTATCTATCTCAAATTGTTCGACCTTGCCCTGCTGGCGGATATGCCATCTTGAAGGTGGCGAGATCGCCAGCAACATGCGATGCTGGAAGGTAATTGGGTAAGATGAAACAGTGATCATCCAGTTCCTGTACATCCAAAATTGTCTAGCGAGGACTCATACAGTTCGATCTATAAGGATCGAACTGTATGAGGATCGACTGTAGGATCGACATTAACCGGCAACATCCACGTCTCTGTCAACGGGAAGGGACCACCACAAGAAAGCATTTCGGGCCCCCAGATTGGAGGTGGAGATGCAATCGCCTACTGCAGGTTACAGCGCAGGTGGAGTTCCCGCTTCGCATTTTTTGACAAAGGGAATCTGCATTCAACGACATCTCCTTCGATGTGAGCATTTGTATGAGCTTAAACACACTGGAAATTCAAATGCGTAGAGGAACTTCATCACTTTCTTGTACAAGCCTTGTCCCGACGGCAAGCTAGAGAATGAGAAGACCTATAGCTTAGATATCCATACTCGCATTCCGTCTCTCTCCTGCTTCTTGAATTGCTTCCGAAAGATTCGAATGCTCCCTTGTAACTGGTCCAAAACGGGTAGCCGTCTCCAGCGATGCAGCATGTCGCACAAAACGGTCAAACCTTACGCGCCTTGAGAGCTTTCGGGCAGGTAAGCCCGCTTGGGAAAAAAGGTAAGGCTGCCGACATTCGTTTCACTCATCAGTCGATGCCGTCATGCCCGGGCAGCAAGCTCGATCGCATACGAGGACCTATTGCCCTCCTGTGTATTTGCAGCAGATCGATTGCGACCGACTCTCTTTGAAAAGCTCGCATCACGCTTGGGACTACCGTCGTTCCTCGTCGAAGCTCGCATCACGCGTTCCATATGGAATTGGAGACATCCCCCTTCAAGACTTCCAAGATAAGCTAGGAGTTTGAGCTTTCTGTTTGCGAACAGGATAACGGCGGCCGCGGGCTAGTGGGGGCTGTTGATCATCAAACTCGGAGTTACGTCTGCGCCGAATGTTTAACCACATACTTGCAAACGGTGCAATAAGAGAAGTAATGCCTTTCTGAAATCCTGGGTGACTAGCACCCATCCTTGTGAAACTCCATTACGACCCTCTCGCTTTCGGCATCTTCAAACGAATGGCACCTCAACAATGTGGCCTGTCTTTGTGCTCGGACGCAACCCTTGCGATGTTCCGCAGCTTTTTTTTTGGTATCTTGTATCTACCGCCAATGACGTGGCAGGTACGGTTCTGACCGATTTCTGGTTCGGCACGATACAAATGTATCATGCGTGTTTTGGGGATGTATGTTGTTGTGGAGCTTGTCGCGCCGACCTCCTCCACGACAGATTTCCACCACAACGTTCCAGGATCGGTAGCGAAACCAGAGTTGTATCGATACATTTATCGACTTCTCTTCGGCCTCGGGATTGGCCGACAAGCAACTACGAGAGAGCGTCGGGGAGAGTCGCATGGCGACCCTCCGCGAGGCCCTCCCTCCCCTCCCTCCCCTCCCGGTGGTGCATTACCGGCTGACAATTTTTTTGCGAACTTGTCGTGGGTATCCGGATCCGGCGATGCCGCCCAGATTGTTTCCGCGTATATACATTTTCCCTGGACAGCGCCCACAACATTATTTTTTTGTTTTGGAAGAGGTTCGACGCCGCCCGATACAAAAAAAAAAGCGTCGGAACAAGGCACCTTTCACAGGTCATGTCGGAAGAAACGTCACTGTTAACCAGAAGCTCATACGTCATTCCTCGCATCCATCGCATGACGACGAAAGCAACGATACCGAAATTCAGACAAGCCGCATTTAAACAATGGGAAAAAGAATGCGCTCTACGAACCTAAAAACCCTCTCGATCGGAAACCACGAGATACCTCTCTGCCCGCTGTACTACCTCAAATCCAGGTGCTTAAATCTTGTGTTCAAGGGTCTGGTACTAGGCCTCAAAATGAAGTGTGAGTTTAGCACCTGTCAAATGACAACCTAGCATGTAATACAAGGAGAGTTAAACAGCTGATTCTTAGGCATTGCACGAGGCTTGTGCATATTTTAGTAGCTGACTGAAACATTAATTATAAACATATCCAAAGAACATGTTATGGGGGTTCGGTAATAAATCTTACGATTCCATCATTAGAATTTTCATATGAAGTTTTGTTAAAGGCAATTCAAGGATGAAAATCATGAGAAAATTATTTCTTTGGAGCAAAGAATTATGGAAGTAATTGAATTCTTCTTTTTTTAGGAACTAGAATATAAACTCCCCAAATCAATGGCTATGCTCGCTATCATTCAACATAACATTTTAATGACCCATGCATTATCTTATTTGACCCCCATGAAACTGAATTTTCCATATTTTATTCTATCCACGGGGCAATCCTTACACAAACGTATCCACATCCCATTGATATAATTGGCTAAATCATTTAAATGGCAAACATAATTACCCATGCACACAAAAGAAATAACATATGTCCAAATTTCACCAAACATTCCCACATTCCAAGGAAAAGGACGTCATTGTGCGTATTTTTCTACCTTGCATCCAATTTGCTACGAAATCTTCACTCCCTTGCCTAAAAGATCCCTTGCCAAGCCCTGGTTTTTTCATTAATGACTTTGAAGACATTCATAAATATCTTCTTCATTAACAGGTGGTTTCACTATCTTACGTTACTTCCAAGCTCTTGTTATTTCTCCCTTCCCATTAATCTGCTCCTTCAACTACACAATTACTAATCCGCACAAACCTTTCACTTGAGTGCAAATTTGACTCATAGCTACTAAGCCAACACCAAGGGGTATAAACAACTCCTCAGTTCTTCATTGTTATCTCAATGGTAAGCCATTTGTTCAAATACCCAATAATAAAGAGGTACAACTTTTCATCAGCCAATGGGTACTAACTTATTCACTTACATCATCATTCAAAATAAACTAAAGTAATAAATTAAGTTATGATACATTAATTTACACAATGATCCACACTAAGCCATGTTCCAATACAAGGATTTTTTCTGAACACAAGATAAGCATCTACCTTAAGCATTATCATTTGCACCTACTAATCCCTACATGCATAAGGCCCCAAAAACCAACACAGTAAAACCAAAGACAAGAGTGTTAAAACTAAGGCCAAAGGTTAATAGATGGAGTGGAAAAATTTGGTAAAGGAAACATAATCATGTTCATTTGTCACTTTTAATTTATGATTGTGTATTACAACTCAAGTGCATGTTCACAACGATATATATTACAATCAATTTTATTTCAATTCCAATGTTGTACTTTGATCAAAGATTGGAAGCAACATTGTCGAATTCCAATGGTACTAAGCAATTAGGCTAACCCTAGTTTAAAACAAAGGGCATTTTTACCTCATATCGTAATAGATTTTCCGACATTCACGACCGTGCATCTTACTCTTTTAATTAACGGTGTTCCATTCACTTCCAAGAGGAAAATTTACATGAATAAATTTTGTATTGAGAATACTTTGGCTTAGCATCAGATTGATATTGAGATGAATTCAAGTAATTGTTTGGAGTTTTCTTGTCAAGTTCTAATGTTAATTGCGTAATTAGATCCCTTTAACATCTAACATAAAAACCAAAAGTATAAAAACTAGAATTCTACATAACATCCTTCTAAGTTTTGAAATGAGTAACCAGGGTTCGGCTAGGTCTGGACTTGATTTGGTAGAAATGCCTTACTACAAGCTAAATTGAATATGAATTAATTACCTGTGGGCTATACATCGTTGCATAACTAGGTTATCACCTTGTAGCGAACGTGCAAAAACCCGTTTCAAGCCAAGCCTGCCTATTTTGAGAGCAGGAGGGCACGGTTCATGCTCACAAAAAATTGGGAAAGAGGGAGAGGCCAACCCAGTGTACACCAATGGCCTGAATTTGGTCGTTTGAACTTGCATGGAGGGTGTGCGCATTCATGCTTGATCTAGATTCTTCAATATATTTGAATGTAGAGATTCATCATTCTGTTTGGCCTTTTAGCTAGTGTGCAAAAATGTGACATCGGTTATTTGACATAAACCATAAACAATTCCATTATAAAGATTATCCAAACTTACATTATATTATAGGAAATTTATGCACTTCTATTATGAGACTAGTTGGAATGAAAAGAAACTTATTTAAGGTGGCATTATTAGACCTTACCATCATGGGTGGTGGTGTCAAATGAAATTGATGTGAAAGAAAGTTAACATGTTTTCCTTGGATTTTTTTAACCAATTTTTGGAGCAAAATAAAGGGATAAATCAGTAGTACATTACATAGTGAAGGCCATCAAAGAATGTTCGGGTACAGTTGTTGGGAATTTCAAGCATTGAAGAAATTTTTTCTAGTGGATATCCAACCGTAAATTATGGGTTTTGGGATTAGGAATCCATATTTTGGTGAAACAAGTAATGAGAATTTTGCCCCAACATAGAACGCTTTTCACTAAAAAAACTTCAACATCATCATGACATGACACTCTTATAGACATGTAACTAACTTGAGTTGTATACTTGGTTTCAAGTTAGTACTTATTTATGGAAATAAAATGAAGAACTTAGAAGATTGAGATTGAAACTTCAAATCCCCAATGATTTCCTTGAAATATTTTCTCCATATTTCAAATCTAATTGTGTATGATCTCAATGTACACATTTGTCTAGAAAGGGTGGCAATTGTTCATGGATTGAGGGTATATCTTTCATTAATAGGGGAAGAGGCCTTGGAGAAAGTGATGCATATACTTTTCAAGAAAGGGATTGTTTTTTACATATCCCATTGAAAATGTTTAGCATAGTTTATTGTAGAGTCACAAAGTTTGACAGATTTTGTCTTTGGAACACAAATTTAAACGTGTAAGTGGACATTGAGAAGAATATAAGTATGAGTTCTTGCTTTTGTGTGTGTGAAAAACATTGGCTACTAGCTCCTTTTGGGTGATTGATGATGGGAACTTGCACCATGGGGGTGTGAAATGATGTGTATTTGCTTGATGAAGGGATTAATAGCTGATGAATCACGTGGGAAGATTAATACATGTGATACTTGATGAATGGGATTTGCAAACTATTGGGTACTCATTTGATTAGATTGAGAGCTTATCGATGCACACTTTATCAGAGATAAAATTGATGGGCACTCTTCATGTGAGAATTGATGTGTACTCGGTTCTTCGGATTGAGAAATCTTGGCTATGATTAATTTTGGATGATAAAAAATGGGCTGATTGATGGCCGAATTTGGAATGGATATGGGGATATCAAAAATTTGTTCTTGATTGTTCATCCATTCATTGAACTTATGCATGGATCTCAGCAACCCCCGTTGTTTGACTATGTCATTTTTCTAATGAAAATGTATATTTTGATTTGAACCGCATTAGTAGCGCTTGCGTAAATTGGGTGTACATTAGCCCCTTCCCTTATGGGTTTGGGGCACACTTTAGCTCTTTTTATTTGACTATTCTGTGTTTTTATTACATTATAGATGTACCTTGTGCTTTGTCACTTCTTTTTGAAATGAAGAGGAACGTATCTCTTGATCGTCTGATGAGAACTTGATAGGTCGTGTGGATGCTTGTTACATACCCTGTGTTGCAAATCCGACGACGGTTTTCAGAAGTCGTTCTATTCTTTCCCGGTTATTGTCTTTCAATGGGCGGCACTTGGCCAATGCTCTCCAGAAGCACGTCATTTTTCTTGGCCACTTCTGGTGATCATCCAGTAGGGGTGCCTCATAAAGCAAACCAAATATATTCGGGAAAGCTGATTTTTGATTCGAGCGGGCGGACGTGGCGTTTTCCAACTTCGGGGCAAGAACCAACGGTTGGTTGTCGTTCGAAGTGTAAACAGAATGCAGTGGAGGAGGTTCTTGCTTCGTCTTGGGCCCCAGCCCGAATAAGGCAACGGCCTAGATCGAACCTTCGTCTCATGTCTTTAGTAATCGGAGGCAGTTTTTCCGGCGTGAGATCGAGTCCATTGTCGTATTCAGTTGGATGATGAAATCGCGCTTTTCGACTGTTCTTCGCTGGTCAAAGTTTCCGTCGATCGAGATTTACCGTCGATCCCGATGCTTGACCGGATGGGCTGCGTTGCGCATACGTTCATCGGTCCGGATAGATCAACCCTCACTGCGAGGCATCCAAATAATCGTCAACGTAGAGAGTCCGCTCTCCAGTCATTTCTAGAATGTTTTGATTTTCCGTTTCGGGCGCAACTATGGGGTAGTTTCCAGACTTGGCCCATCTTTTCTCCTTAACCAGCCAGCCGCGGCCCAAGACTTCTGTACCAGATTCGGGCGGATGTGGGCAGCTTTCGTTCGAGCTAACATGGCGCCGCGTCAATTCAATCAGTTGCCACAAATGGCGGCTCGACAACCGAGAAAATACAAGCCGCCGCGCGTGCGTGTCCACGCTTTCGTCGGCGGTCGTCGTGTCGCGGTGCCGCCACAATTCACCCCGCGACAGCCAGCAACAAACCATTCGCCGATCATTTCCCATAACCCCTTCTCCCTCTCTCAGCTCTCCCGCCGCCCTGCGCCCCTCCCTTACCCTTTGGCACCCCCGCCGCTCTGTTGCTCTGCCCCGCTCCGTCGCATAAAGCAGCGCCAACCGCCTCCACCACTGTCCGCAGCCATAGTTGCAACCCCGCCCGTGTTTGAGGCAGCGCCCGCATCCCCTTCCCCCCCATCCCCCCCCACGGCCG
>SZWC01011191.1:0-20570 GCA_023375785.1 Penium margaritaceum | reverse complement strand
ACAACCGCGGCGTCTTCACCTTCGGCCGCAGCAGATACCGCGGCGCAGCTAGTAGTGGCTGACTCTTTGATCACCGACGCCCGTCAACGTGAAGGCCCCTCGAGCTTCATGCTGACAAGCTCCGAGCTGCCAGGGCTGCCAAGCTGCGGACAACGCAAAAAAAAAAAAAAAACGGACCCAGTGTGTACCCGGGTCCCCTCCTCGGCAGCCCCTCTCGGGGCCACCCCTGCAGACCTCCACTTTTTGATTTTATTCTTTTGCTTTCTGCCTTTTATCTACTTCCTTCTTGATCTCTCACTCTTTGATCACTTCTCTTCACTTCTCTTCTTACCCTCCGGGTCAAGACCCGGAAAATTGGGGAATTGTCCGACTGTCTCGGGAGAGTAACGGTTGTGGGAGTGACCTCGGACTCGTCATATTTCTCACTTCCTCATAGGCCAACCCTGGAGTTTTTCCCTCGAGTTTTGCACTCATTCCTATTCTTTGTCATGATCTACCCATTGCTTGCGACACGGGTACCTGGATTCTCTTTCCAACACCCGAACCATCTCTCTGTTTCCCGGGTGGTGCCGTGAACATGTGGGCATTCCTCTCGTGCCCTCGGTTTCCTTTTCCTTACATCTTCGTTCTCTTCTCTCCTACTCTTGCGTTCTTTCACATTCTCTTCCCTTCGGTCGAGACCCCAGTGCTTGGGGATTTGTCCCGACATTGTGGAAGATCATTATCAGGTTCTTCTATCACCTCTCCTTTCTTTCTCTCCTCTGAGTTGTCCCTTCTCTCAGCATGGCATCGCCGGCGATGCCTCCACCTGGGGTGGCATGGACACCACCCTACTGGGTCCCCTCGTTCTATGGGCCACCCTCACCGTTCTACACAGTCCCTTCGTGGCTTCATGCGCCTTCTCCCCAGGCGTTCCCCTTCTCTCCTTCGACACCCATCTATGGATCTGGCGCACCAGACATGCGGTCTCCTTTGGTCCTCTTTGGGGGCTCTCTCCCTCCACCTTCACGTACTCAACCTACAGCGGTCTCCTCCGGTGTGAGTCTCTCGGTTGGGTCTGGAGGTCACCACTGTGAGTCGGATGGAGCCCTTCGGGAAGTGTCGTTGGGTTGTCCGGTTGGTGAGAGTGCATGGATTGAGGATTGGCAGCATGTCTCTTACTCCCGTCGCTTCGCAGCTTGTCCTGAGCATGCGCCACCTTTTGCTGGTTTCACTGGTAACGTTGCCGCATGTCATGTCACGTCACCTGCACGCGTGTCACACAGGTTCTGGATTATTGACTGGCGCCACGCATCATATGACGTCATCACGTCTTGCATTTGTGTCGTTGGGGCCTGTCGGTGACGTACGGTTCGTTCGTACTGGATCGGGACAAATGCTCCCGGTCGAGGGCGTTGGCATTGTGCGATTTGTTGGACCTGACGACGATGTGCTTCTGTCTGATGTGTTGTTCGTGCCCGCCCTTGAGGTCAGTCTGTTGTCTTTCACTACTCTTGATGATCAAGGTATGGATTTTGTGGCGTCTCGTGGTGTCGGCACTGTCTCCCTTCAGTCCTCTGGACGTGTTGTTCTTCGTGGTCTTAGGTGTGACAAACCGTACCGTGTTCCATTGTTTGCACCCACTTCGACCTCCGCTGCATCTGCTCATGTCCATGTTTCTCCCTCACTCTCCCCTAAGTACACTCGCCTGCTGCATCGATGCCTTTGCCACGTGCACACCGCCACCATACGCAGCTTGCTTCGCCACCAGTCCGTCGCTGATCTAGACGCTGCTACCTTCTCCGCACCCTGCACTGCTGATTGCACGGATTGTGCGCAAGGAAAAATGCATCGTGCCCCATTTCCCGTGTCTATGTCACGCACCCAAGAGCCACTCGCTCTCGTCCATGCTGACGTAATGGACCCCTTCCCGGTTGAGTTTCTTGACGGTGGTCGATACTTCCTTTGTCTCACTGATGACTATTCTCGTTTCCACTAGACTTACTCATTTCGCTTGAAGAGTGATGTTGGGCCTATGATTGAGTCTTGGCTCATCCAAGCAGAGCGTGCATGTCAACGCAAGTTGCAGGTCTTTCGCTCCACTCTTTGGTTTCTCACATCACTTGGTATTCACTTTAAGTCGTCTGCTCCCTACACCCCACAGCAAAACGGTGTCTCCGAACATTGGAACCGCACATTGGCTGACGGTGTTCGCACCATGCTGCTTGAGTCTGGCCTCTCTGAAGCCTTTTCCTACGAGGCCATGAAGTACATGACTTGGGTGTGGAACCGGGTTCCTCATGGTCCACTCCCCCACCATGTCACACCATATGAGCGCTGGCATGGTCGCCGTGTTGACTTCCGTCTTGCTCGTGTCTGGGAGAGCGTCTCCTGTGTCTGGCTTCCTGAGGATCAACGTGATGGGAAACTTTCACGCCGCGGTCGCATGTGTCTTGTCCTTGGCATCGCAGTCCAAGGCTTGGCGCTTTTGGGATGCTGATTGTGCGTGCTTCATTGAGTCTCGTGATGCTCTATTTTTTTAAAACAAGTTCAGTCGCGACATCGTCAACACCGTCACCTCTCTTGCCCCTACCTCTCGTGTCAATGACTGCTCGTGGGCCGGCTGGCCTGAGGGAAACTTTTCCTTCCCTTCTCTTTTTCTTTCCTATGTCCCATCTCCTCTGTCCTCTGCACCCACGAGTGCACCATTGTCGACACCCTCACCAGTCCCTACAGCTGTGTCCTCTCTCCCCGTCGCACCTGCTCCTATGCCTCTGTCTTGGTCATCGTCATCACCTACGTCCTCGTCAGCATCTCTCCCCCTGCCTCCAGCGTCACCTCCTGTCGTGTCACCCGCTGTTGGGTCCCATGCTCTCATGTCTACGCCATCGTCGTCCTCCTCTCCAGCGTTGCCGCATGCCTCCTTGCCGATCTCACCACCTGCCACTTCTCCACCGTTGGCTGATCCTGTCCGGATTCCCTTGGCAACGGACCCATTCGCACCTTTACCTTTGTCCGACCGCCTTCCTTTCAGTCGTGCTCTTGGGGGCCGTCTCCGGCCCTTACCGTCTCGCTCTCATGCTACTCCATTTATGGATTGCTCTGGTCTGTTTTGTCTTGCCAGTCCTTCTCCTCCCGCTCGTGGACTCGCTCCTCCTGACACTGGTCTCGATGCACTTGGACTGTCAGCCTCTGTTGTCCAGCCGAACTCTACAGTAGGCTACTCTCTTCTTGCCACTGAGTTCTCCCATGCTGTTGCTGCCGCTGAGTCTGGTCGTGCCTCTAACCCCGCCTCTGTCGCCACTGCCCTGACCTCCTGCGGTTCCACAGCACTCCCACCGGATCCGGACACAGTCCGTCAAGCGCGCTCCGCTCCTGATGCAGCACTTTGGGAACAGGCCATGCGCGAGGAGCTCGATGCCATCACGGCTCATGGGGTCTTCAAGCTTGTGGATCTTCCACCTGGTCGTGAAGCTATAGTTGCACATTGGGTGTACAGGCGCAAGCGCAAGCCAGATGGCGTCATTGAGCACTACAAGACTCGCCTGACGGCCAAGGGATTCTCCCAAGTGCCGAGCGTGGACTTTGATGCCACTTTTTCCCCCGTTGGGAAATACACCACTGCCAAAGCCCTCTTGAGCCAGGTGGCCTAGCATGACTGGGAACTACACCAAATGGACGTCAACAACGCATTCTTGCACGGCCGCCTCGATCAAGCGATCTATCTTGCCCGGTCGCCTGGCTTTGACGAAGGTTCCGGTCGCGTCTGGCGCCTCCGCAAGGCGCTGTACGGGCTCAAGCAGTCTCTGTGCTGCTAGAACCTCAAGATCTCGACCACCCTTGAGCGTGGTGGCTACCGTCGCAGTCCGGTTGATCCTTCCCTTTTCGTTAGTGCCTCTACTACACCGTTTGTTGCCGTCCTCTTCTACGTGGACGATCTCCTCATCGCCTCTCCGGATCCACAGGCTGTTCGGGCTGTAAAGGATCTTCTCTAGTCTGCGTACAAGATGAAGGATCTCGGCCCTGTCCGCGTCTTCTTGGGCATGGAGATTGAGTGTGACCGTCAGCGTCGCATGCTCACCGTGCACCAGGCTGGATAAATCCGCACTCTGAGGGAGCGGTTTGCCAATCGTCTGGCCAATACTCCCCATGCGTCCACACCTATGATGCTTGCTGGACAGCGCCTTCTCAAAACTACAGACCCTGCGCGGTTGGAGGAGTTGGTGGACATCACGACCTACTTCCAGGTCATCGGGTCTCTGATGTTTCTTGGCACTACCACGCGTGCTGACGTTGCCTTTGCTGTTAACTTCTTGTCCCCGTTTTCCCAGTGTCCGCGTCACCTCCATCTCGAGGCGGCGTTACGTGTTGTCCACTACCTCATCTCTATGCCCCGTCTCTATCTGTGTTTCTGCACCAAGCCCTCTGTCATTGTTGATGGGTACACAGACAGTGATTGGGCTCAGGTTCGTGATGCGTGCAGCTGGTCGGACTACATCTTCCTCATCTGTGGTACCGCCATCTCTTGGAAGAGTGGTAAACAAGGGTGTGTCGCACGCAGCTTGACTGGGGCCGAGTATGTTGCTCTGGGTGCGGGTGTCTGTGAGAGCATTTGGTTGTGTCGTCTCATGCAGCAGCTATGCTAGCCCATCCGCTGCATCACTCTTCGCTGTGACAATAAAAGCACTCGCTGAGCACGATGGCATGCATTACACTCACACAAAGCACATCAACATCAAACATCACTTTGCCGTAAATACATTGCATGTGGTGATGTGCGCCTCATTGGAGTTGACACGCGTCAACAGCGGGCTGACTTTCTCACCAAGGCGCTTTGTAGTGGGAAGTTCAAGGTGGCTGTGCATGCTGTTGGTCTCGAGTCCCTCCGTGTCGGTCCCGGTTGATGTGTCTCCGTCTCGTCTTGGCTTCTTGCTCCTGCGACCTCGTACTCCTGCTTGTGGCTAATTGTCACCTGTGTGTGCCCCTTGTGCGCTTATGGCGTCTGGCGTCTGCGGGTCATGGAGGGGTGTTGTTATGTCAGTGTCTTGGTGACCTCTGGACTTGACGCCACTCACATGCAGGCAGGCTATAGTGGTCGGTGACCATGTTGCCAATCTCAGCTTATCCTTGCACATTCTTATGTGCACACAAGAGTTTTGTCGGTGGCCAGGTCTCAATGGTCAATTTCTTGGCAACATCCACGTTGTCCTCTATCAATTTTGTTCTGTAGAGCTTGTTTTTCTGCTTCCGTTGTTTCTTTCCGTTTGTCATTCGGCCACCCGAGTGCGCCGTATTATTACCAGGTTCTCTCTAGTTGCTGTTTGGACATTGGTAGCTATTTTCTTGGATTTCCCAATAGCTCAGCTATCGCACAGCGTGCACTGACACTGGCCGTACCGAGTGCGGAGGGGATATCCCTCTCGCTCGCTCATTGTACTCTTAACTCTCATTGTTTCAACGAGATCTTTGCCGTTTCTCCACCATTCTCAATGTCGTCTGTTGCGTTGTGTCCCCTATGACCCACACTCTCACACAAGATGTCGTTAAAGGGGGTTTCTCCATTCCCTCGTGGTTTGTTACTCAGAAGTGCGCAAGCAAGAGTTAGCGCCAGAAAGCAACTAGAACAAAGCAATGACTGATTAAGAATCAAGAATGAGCAACTGACTGAGACCCCTCCCAATTCTAGCCTCACTTCAGCTTTGTGAGGCTTGTTACTCAGAAAACCAGTGAACCAGGAAAATCCTAGCATTATCGTGTCTGGCAGAATTTCCTAGGTGAGCCTTGCCAGACGCCAAACAACCCAAAATTCGGGCGTTGTCGTTTTGCCTAAAAACTGGACCATACCAAAAAAACCACACTGCAATTGCAGTCGTGCAGTCAGAATTAGCAAGAAAACTAGCTACAAGGAGTTATTGCTGCCCGATCTTAGGCGCTGACTACACTGCTCCTGAGAGCCAACTACGACTATTGATGGCGTGACAGCCTAGGGTAGCAGCCGATGGAGCTGGTCGTGTGAAGGTGTAGTTTCAGAAGCACGAGGAGGAGAACCACACGCTCGGCTTTGCGGTGACACGTCCACTCCACCGAACAACGCCTTGTCGGCATCAACATCCATCCAGTCAGTCGTTTGCGCGGGCATGTAGACCAGTCCAGAGGTCACAGTATGAGTCAGTGAGGCAGTGCATGGACAGAACAACACTCCCCCATGATCCAAAGGTGTCAGTGTACATGAGTATGCAGAAGTAATGCTCCCCCATGCTCCCCGACCCAACACTCAGTGCAAGAGTGAGAAGAGAAGGATCACATGTGTAACGAGGATGAGCGACGAGAACCCATGCAAGCGGAAGAGTCACACCACATGCATCCAGGATAGCAATCCGACCATAATCACAGCCTTCTTGAACTAGTTGCGCTTCAACGCCTTGGTAAGGAAGTCAGCCGACTGCTTTACAGTCTCGACCCACACGATGTGAACGCTGTCCTCATACAACACCGACCGCACGTAGTGATACTCAACATTGATGTGCTTCGTATGTGCATGGTGGACACCATCATTGTCGGCAATCGCAGCGGCACTCTCGTTGTCACAATGTAAGGTGATGGACAACACAGGCTGACGCAACTCACCGAACAAACGACGTAGCCACACACTCTCACATACACTAGCGCCCAAAGCCACATACTATGCCTCTGTTGTGATGCGTGTGACACACCCTTGCTTCCCATTGCATGATGACATTGCCGTACCCCCCAATGAGAAAGATCCAGCCAGTGCGGTTCTTCCCATCAAGGCTCCATACCCAATCGCTGTCAGTGTAGCCCACGGCCACCACGGCCGGCTACCGACTGAATGTGAGGCCTCGACGTGGGGTGGAGTCCACATATTGCAACACGCAGATGGCTGCATCAAGGTGCAGCTGGTGTTGGGCCTGGTAAAACTGGGCGAGGACATTCACGGCAAAGGTGATGTCGGCACGTGTGGTGGTGGCGAGAAACATGAGTGACCCAATGACATGAAGGAATGTCGTGATGTCCACCGCGGCACCCAAGGTGCTTGCGTCAGTGGCCTTCAACTTTGCCTGCCCGTCTGGGGTCATCGAGGTGGAGGCATTGGGGATAGTCGTCAGGAAATCGGCAAAGTGGTCGGCTAACGTCTGAACATACGTTGCCTGATGTACCCGCATGATGCCGTGCGTAAGATCACGCTCAATCTCCATGCCAAGAAACACCTGACCAGCCCGAGATCCTTCATCTTGTAGGTTGTCTTCAATAACTCCTTTACTCGCTCGACAGCGGCAAGGTCGGGAGACGTGATGAGTAGGTCATCCATGTAGACGAGAATGGCAGTGAAGGGAGACCCAGGAGGAGTGATGAAAAGTGCCGAGTCTATGGTGCTACGGATAAATTGGCCCTTAAGAAGGGTACGTCTTATCTAAATGTTCCAACACCAAGGAGACTACTTGAAGCCATACAGAGTCTTCCGCAGTCGCCAGATTCGGCCCATCCCATCCTCAAAGCCAGGGGGCTGGACTATGTAGAGCTCCTCACCATGGAGAGCGCCGTGAAGAAAGGCGTTGCTCACGTCCATCTGGTGGAGCTCCCAATCATGTTGTGCGATCAGGCTGAAGAGCGCCCGGCTGGTGGTGAAACGGCCAACTGGAGCAAATTTCTGGTCGTAGTTCACTCCAGCAACCTGGGAGAAGCCCTTGACGGTGAGCCAGGCCTTGTACTTGTCCAAGGTGCCATCTGGCTTCCACTTCTGACAAAAAACCCATTTCGCCCCAATGGCCTTGTGGCCAGGGGGGAGCTCCACGAGCTCGTACACTGCGTGCTCATTGATGGCATTAAGCTCCTCCCAACAGGCAGCTTCCCATTGGTCTGCGTCGGGGGTTGCACGGGCCTCATGTAGGCTCTGTGGGTTGGGTGCCAGTGGGGAAGGCCATGTCGTCAGCACACAGACAGTGCAAAGTCTTGGAGGAGCCAGGGCTAGAGTGGCGGAGAGTGCTCGGCGATGCTCCTGGGAGATGAGAGCGTAGCCAACGGCCGAGCCAGGGTGAGTGTCCTGAGCAACGAGGCCGATGGCCGTCAGGCCAAGGACCTTGATGCCAGACTCACCGCTCACAACAGTGTGAGGGGAGGAAGGTGTGTCAACGGGTGTGCTGGAGGCTGGACGGGGGGCCCTGGTGCGAGGACCCAGGGGCGGCGCCGGCTTGCAAGGCTACAGAATGCCACCAGGAGCGCGGGTGTAAACCTGGTGCACTGGGGTGCCAGTGATGGCAGAGGGAGCCTGGCAAGGACGAGGTGGCAAGGCGGGGGTAGGCGCCGGGTCCGATGCCGGGGAATCGCTAGACAAGGACGGATCCACAGGGATGGGCGTATCGGAGGCCGGAAGGGGGTGAGCCAAGGGGTCACGTTGGGTTGAGGACTCAATGGAAGAATCCATCTCCGACGGGCACACGGCATCACCTATAGGGAAACCGGGCGGCGAGGTGGGCGGCAAGGGAGGAGCATCCGGGCCATCCGCTGCCGGGGGTGTGGATGCAGGTGGGACGACCTGTGCCGCTGGAGCAGCACGACAGTTATCTCCTCCCATGAGATGACATCGACGGAAGCAGAGAGGAGGTAGACCAGACACAAGGGAGGTTACGAGGGAAGAGGTCCTCAAAGAATAGGGCATCGTGAGACTCAACAACTTGATGCCGGAACGGGTCCCAAAAGCGCCATGCCTTGGACTGATGCAGGACACCAACAAAGGTGTAGAGACGGCCGTGACGGACAGGTTTGCCATCCCGCTGGTCCTCGGTGAGCCAGACACTCGCGACGCACCCCCAAACACAAACAGGCCAAAGATCGGCTTGTTGACCGCACCACAATGTGTACGTTGTAGCTTGGCGGGGAAGGGGACCATGGGGAACGTGGATACACATCTAGGTCATGTAGGACATGGCCTCAAAGAAGAATCCCTTGGACAAACCGGACTCGACACGCATGGCACGGACAGCATTGGCCATGGTGCGGCTCTAACGCTCGGAGACACCGTTCTGCTACGGTGTCCCAGGGGCGGACGTCTCATGACGGATCCCATGACTGGCGAGATAGGCAGTGGTGTCCCCATGTACTCCCCGTCACATTCAGACTGAAAATGGCAGAGGGTGTGACCGCATTCGCACTCAGCCGCGAGGTGCCAGGCACGGATGGCGGAGGCCACGTCGCTCTTCCGGTGGAGGCAAAGGACCTAGCGATAGCGAAAGTAGTCATCTATGAGGGTCAGCACATACTTGCCTCCCTTGACAACAGACGCGACTGGGAGAGGGACCATGAGGTCCAAGTGGATGAGCTCCAGCGGGTGCGTGGCCCTAGAGGAGGAAGCAAGATAGGAGGCTCGGTGCATCTTGTCCTAAGCGCTGTCAATACACTCAGTGCAGCAAGGCCACTGGAAAATGGAGGGATCGAGTCTAAGCGCGAGCTAGGTGCAAAGCATGGTATTGACCGTATTGGAGTGTATGTGGCAAAGGCGGTGGTAGAGGATGTACACATGCTAGGGAGAAAGAACACTGGTGACAAACACATGCACAATGTCGGATGAGGAAGGGGACATGGAAGAAGGAAGTCGAGTAACATGCCAGAGGTTGTCATGTCAAATAGCACGGAACATGACGTGACCGGACGGCCGAAGGGAGACAGTGCCAATGTCATAGGAGTGACAGACGTCCATGCTCATGAGGTCGAGAGCCGTGACAGACATGGGGCTTAGTTCCAAACCCGGCACATACAGCACATCGGTCAGGAAGACGTCACCGGACGGACCGCAAAAACAAACGATGCCAACACCACGGACCAGCAAGATCTGTGAACATTCGCAACGGGACCAAGCATGCTGGACACTGTGAACATTCCCAATGGACTCTGTGAACATTCCCAACGGGACCAAGCATGTTGACCGTTGCAAGCAAATGTAGGTTGATGTAGGCTGATGTCAACTCCCAGGGTGGAAAGGAGCAGATGTGTTGCATTCCCCTCCGGCTGATTGACCTGCAAATAGAGAAGTTGGGTGAGAGTGAAGGCGCTCTCACTGCTTGTGATTTTAGCGGTTGCGTGTGTGAAACTTCTCTAACCAGAGGAGTTGGCCCATAATCCTTTGTTAGTTACTGAGCTAACCACCTCTGGCAGAGAAGCCGCAAAGCCGAAAAAGCTCACAAAGGTTTTTACACCTTCTTCCTTTGTTGACATGTGTCATGCACCCCTAACTTAATCAGGCATACATTTCACCTTCAAGACTATTAACACCTTAGCATTACATCTCAAGAAGAGCTCAAGTCGTCAATACGCAAGAGAGCATCAAGCAAGGGTTTATTGATAAGCATACAAGACAAGTCCTTTATAGCCGTCTTTCCAGTCCTAGAACTCAAAAGCACATTCCTAGGGAGTGGTCTGACCCAGCCACATCACCAATAGACTTGCGCTGCAGGCTTGACACATCAGCATCCTAGCCTCAAGGTGACAGAATATGATGTAGCTTCCAGGAAGCTATGGAATTCCTTTCTTGGAAGCTTCCATAACAAACAAGATGTGCATGGGGCCATGATCGAAATCATGACCTCTCACTCGACCAAATCAACAAAATGGCTAAGTCAACTACTGACCCATATGGAATACTCTCATCTCATATCTCACATGAGACAGAGCATAGTTGAGTCACACCACAATGGATCCAAGGGTCATACCTCTACAAGGGGCAGAGCATTCCTGATCCGTCCTACAACAATGAACAAGGTGCAAAAACATTCAACAGTTCACACTTTCCGCTAGCTTTGATTCTGTACATCGATCGACCTCCTCCCCCTGGAAAAACATAGAAATCCACTTGTCTATCCACCCCCGCGTGACCTGTTCACGTGATCGACGTCAGTAACCGGGTGATGATTACGGTGTGTGGACCGGATCTCCCCCCAATCCCCCGATTCTATATGACGAGTGTATGAGGTCGTGTATATGGAATTCATCGTGTTTTATACACTAGTGTGCAGGCAAATCGATGTCACTTCCAAGAAGTCTCTGTTGACATCCATCAGATTTGACATCCAGTCCCTCCTCCCCCCCGAACCCCATATTTGTATGTGGTGAGTGTACGAGGGGGTGTAGGTGAACGATATCGCATAATGTGTACTAATGTACAAGACATCGCTTCCACCAAATCATTATCGACATTAAACACTAGTGTCTATTTTCTCGGCCCCCCACATACACTGTCCCATACACTGTCCTCATACACTTTTGAAGTTTTTGGAGGGGGCGGGGGTATCTCTGGACTTCCATCGGAAGTGATATCTGGTCCCCCCTCCCATACTTAAAAGGTTTGGGTGGCGAGTGTACGCGGGGGTGTATTTCGAGCAACATCGCAAAATGTACACAAGTGAACACGTATTTTGTATGTTGACGTCACTTCCACAAAATGTCATACGACTTTGTACACTTGTGTATAAATAGCCGAACCTTCTCACACACTCTCCCATACAATGAACATATACAATATTAGCTGTGGGGGGGGGGGTATCTTCGTCCGTCACCCTCCCCTCTGCGAGCATTTTATGAGGATAGTGTACGAGGGAGTATATGCGATCAACTTAAGAAAGCCTACACTAGTGTATGTGCAGTTTATACACTTACATCATTTCCATGAAGTGTCTCGCGACTTACCACACTAGTGTATTTCTGGACAGACCCCCTCATACACTGTCCCGTATACTGCTCCTATACACTTTTAGACTTTTGGGGAGGGTGGGGGGTGGGGAGGGGCTCTCTCGTCTTCTGTCGGAATCGACATCCGTTTCCCCCCCAACCTCGAAAGTATATGTGGCAAGTATACGAGGGAGTGTATGTGATCGACATTGCAAAATACACACTAGTGTACAGTTTTTCATGACAATCAAACCCAACGATGAATAACTTCGATGAATCCCGACCCTTCATAATGGTGAATCGATGATTCACGATAAAAACATTCCTAGTTCCTGATGGTAGGAATCAAGTTTAGATGAGGATGAGACGTTTCTTATGGTTTGTTATCGTCCGGTCTCAAACCTCTCAAACATGCCCATCCATTTGTGGATGCAAAGCACGTTGTTTGAGAACAGACCCAACTTCCATTCGGCCAACAGTCAACCCCGCACTTGAGTTTAACTTGAGCGTCATCGTGACCGTCGCACAAGCGACAGTCTGCCAAGCTCCCACTTGAGCAAGGCTTGACTGTCGCACGCGTGGCAGCTTGACTGCCACACGAGCGACAGTCAGGTCAACTCGTGAATGACGCATTTATCTGTAAATCAAAGCAAAAGCGTCATAAAGACATTTACAATTTGGATACCGATATACGTCAAGACACGTATATCCGGACACAACCATAAGTAAGTTATCACAAAGAATATGTCACATTTATCTTTAATATCAAACGTTTTATGTAGACTCGTTAATACTGTAAAAAACAAACTTTTATACGAAGGTGCATAATTCCATCTTATTAAAGGGGAGAATTTTCTTAGAAAATGCATTGTTTGACTCATCCACAATGAATTACGTGTATTCTTCACATCACTTGAGGATTGTGTCCTTCTTGGAATCTGCCTTTGTGTATGTTACCCTATGGACACTGAACTATGAGTGTACATTTCAAGGGTGATTGATCATAAATGAGGGTAACCTACATGGAGCAGAGGGGGAGGGGACAAGGTACACGAAGGCATCAAAGAGAGAGAGAGAGAGAGAGAGAGAGAGAGAGGGGCATTAAGNTGTAGAGGAGGTATAGTTAATCGTGCCCATTTTTTACACGACACATTCAGTGTATTAGGTACGTAGAATAAAGTAATTTGCACAAAATTTTATCAAGAGATAGTCATCTTTTGTTCACATGAAAAACTACGTACACGATACCTGTGCCTTGGGAATTGGATGAAATTATTTAACAAAAGAAAAGTATATAAGACATTATGGGTGAAACATTCAATAGACATACATACATCTTCAAACATTTCAAATGAACTGTTTTGTAAAGCTGATGTTTGCTTTCTGATTTTGGGGCTTCGAAAGGGAAAAAAAACTTCTTGTCAAGCGTGGTCGTACAATTACTCGATTGTGTTTTTTTTTTTTTCACGACAAATTGACAAACTCTGCCGACCCCCCCACCCCCCCCCAACCGTCGAGTGTATTGGAGCAGTGTGGCTGGTGTGTGTATGGTACAACAGTTATTTATGTACATCAGTGTATCATGTACACTAGTGTATGTTCTAAGGTGTCCATGAGATACAGTATCCAAATACACTTTAGCATTTAGGAGGGGGAGGAAACATGGGTTCCGGATGTCTCTCTCTCCTCCTCCAAAAGGGTAGAGTGTATGAGCCAAGTGTAGCTGGGAAGTGTATGGTTTTTATGTGATGGAAAGTAAAAACAATACACAAATTTATCTTTGCTCGTCGATCGTCGATTCATGATTATCGATGATCAAAGATTGAGGATCTCGATCATCTACCAATAGGTGACAATTGACGGTTGACGCCGACGATGGAAAATCGATGATCTTTGATAGATCGGCAAAGTCAAAAGGTGAGGATATCAGTCTATAGAACAAACACCACGTAGTCGGGATCCCCCCCCTCAAACCGTGGAATGTATTGGGTAGTGTAGCTGGTGTGTGCATTGTACGGAAACGAAATCTGTACACTAGTGTATCATGTAATAGTGTGCATGTCCATAAACTTTCACATTTTCCATGAGATACATGGACCATGTACACTATCCCAATACACTTTATCATTTGGGGGGGGGGACATGTGTACCGGATGTTCCCCTCCCAAAAGGGTAGAGTGTATTAGGGAAGTGTAGCTGGGAAGTATATTAGTTCCATGTGATGGAAAGAAAAATAGAATACAAAAATGCATCTCCTCTCGTCGACCGTCAATCTATGACAGGGAGCTCGATCATCTACCAACAGGAGACGATTGACGATGGACGATTGATGATCCACGATAAAAAATCAATGATCAACGACAGATAGGCAAAGTCAAAAGGTAAGGCGATCAGACTACATAATGGACACCACATAGTCAGGATCCCCCTCCCAAACCGTGGAATGTATTGGGGTAGTGTGGTTGGTGCGTGTATTGTACATAAAATAGTTCTTTATAACATTGTATCATATACACTAGTGTACACGTCCATACAATTATACATGTGGACGGGACACACGGACCACATACACTATCGCAATACACTTTCACTTTGGGGGGGAGGGGGTGAGCATGGGGTCGAGATGCCCCTCCCCACAAATGCTAGAGTGTATCAGCAAAGTGTAGCTAGTCGGTGTATCCTTTATAAGTGTATGGAAAAAATGACATACAATAATGTATTGAGAGTTCATTTGCCAACTAAACATCATGACCGCCGAAGTACAACGATTGACAATCGACAAAGCAAGTTGATACTTTGCAAGTCGTGTGAGTGGGAGGGGGTACGGGAATCCCCCATACCATAGAAGGGGACCCAAGCAAGCAAAAAAACAAAACCCACAACCCCGGGTGTCATTCCGGTTTGGGCTTGATCGAGATTTATAGGTTTGCGAGTGGTGGGTACGAGATCCGCCCCTACAATACAAGGGAGCTTGCTGGGCCCCGTGGTAGCGGGGCCCAGGAGAAGCCCAGACAAGCAACAAATCAAAAGCAAAAACACGAGAACGTAACTTCAGATGAATTTTTATTCCGCCGAGTTCCGCGTCCAGAACTAGGCAGTGTGATTCCTTACAGAAGTATCATTGTTAGGATCTAGGTACAAATGTACGTGTTTGTCAGGAAACTATGAATGGAGTTGTGAAAAACAAAACATGGTTTTTATTATTGTTTACAGATTTGTTCGTAAATATTCCAAGAAAGATAATGTGTTGAAGCATAGAAATACATTGTTATATGTATGAACAGACGTAGAATTTTTAATTGTGACATAACTTCCATGAAGGTACCGTGAAACTTCCAAAAGCATGCATCAAACATGTACAGTGTATGAAGAGTGAACATTTTAGGGGTGATTAACCATAAACGATGTAGAGGGGCACATGTGGCGTGGGGAGGCAGAACTCACCAAGGAGAAAGCTTAGCCATAGAGCCTTAGCGGCGGTGCCATCCAAGGCCATGAACTCTGCCTCATCAGTTCTATGAGCAATCCTATTGCCTGCTAGGCTAGGAAACAACGGCGACTCCAAGGAGGAAAACAAAGACACTACAACTCAAAGCATCCGCATCGTGGGTATAGTCGATGTCGACGTAACCCTCGGGGAGGGGCACACCAAAGACTGCTCGAAGGACAAGACCAATACGGGCAGACACAAGGACTTAGTGCAAGACCAATGCGGCTGCACAGAGGTGTGCTGTGTGCGGCTCCCGAGCGTACTGAGCAAGGATATCCTAGGAAAATGGTACCAAACAAGTATGTGAGTGTGCCAACAATGGACTGGAAGGCAACGGCACACTCGGGCTCACCCGACGCGGTGTCGTGGGCAACACGGAGGACGAGCTGGGTGCGCAGTATCATGGAAGAGGAGGGAAGGGGTTGCGACAGGTCAATGACAAAAGAGAAGTGGTCAGCGAGGGTGTGTACATAGTGCTCTTAGTGAACAAGGAGAGAGCCAGGGAGATGCTCCCACTGCATCCTGAGAAACATGGCTGCAAGTCCAAGGTCCTTCATGCGATACGCCAAGGAGAGGAGGCCTTTGGCCTCGATGATTGTAGAGGAGGACGGCGAGGTGATGAGCAGCTCGTCGACATACACCAGAATGAAAGTGCACACCAGAGGTATCCCACCAACGAAGAGGGAAGGGTCGGACTGGCTGGGGCGGAAGCCCCCACAGAAGAGGGTGGAGGTGAGCTCTTCGTTCCACGAGACTGGCAAAGACCATCTAGCACACAACGGAAGTAGCACACCTTCTTGGAGCCTTTGAAAAAATCAAGAGGATGAATGATGTAAAGCTCCTCCTCGAGGCGGCCGTGAAGAAAGACATTGTTCACGTTCATCTAGTGAAGCTCCCATTGGAAGGAAGCAGCAACACAGAGGACAACACGTCGTAGAGTGATCGACCAAGGTATAGGTGTCATTGAAGTCAACACATGGGATCTGACAGTACCCCGTGGAGGTGAGGCAGTCCTTATATCGATTGAGAGCGCCAGTAGCGGTGAACTTCATGTAGAGGACGCACTTGGCCTTGATTACCGTGCGACGAGGAGGAAGGTCCGTAAGCTCGAGAACTTCATGGTCAAAAGAGCAGCAAACTCCGCCACGCAAGCTATGTACCAGGCCATGGATCGGGATGAGAGAGAGTGTTGGCAAGAGCGAGAGGTTCGGAGTTGCCAATAGGTGGGGGGATAGGACAAAGGAGGGGCCAAGGTAATAACCAGAGCGTGAGCAACAATCGCGTGGACACTGACAAAATGGTGGTCGGTACAGGTATCTAGCGCATGGCGGAACTCAAGGTGGACGAAGTGACGACCATGAGCGTGAGCCGGGTGAAGGGTGTACGTAAGGAGGGGGTATGATGTTCAGGACGGATATGGGGAAGAGACGAGATACGTGAGGGAGGAGAGGGGCGGGGTAGAAAGGGTGGTCAAGGAGGTGAGGGAAGGGGGAGGGTGGGAGGGCGTAAGAACCGAGAGCCCTGTGAAAGAGGCTGGACAAAGGGTGGACGTGGCCAAAGATGGAGGTGGTTGTGGAGACAGATTCATACGGCACACATGGGAGGACAAAGGGGACAGGGTAACGGGCAAGGCGGGACAACACGCTGGAGGACGAGGAGAGGCAGGGCAGGACACAGGTACGGACGTAAGGGAGAAGAGGGCGTAGGTGGGGGAAAGGGAGGCGGGGGGAGGGCAGGGGCAAAGGAACGAGAGGAGAGTGATGTGGCACAGTGTATCGTAGGTGGAAAAGAGAGAGGAGGGGACTGTGGAAGGGAAAAGAAGGGGGTGCAGAGACAGATAAGAGCGAGTACAATGCAAGAGCGAGTGTGAGAGGAGACAGGAGAATGGTAGACGGAGTGTCCAACACGGGATGAGAGTGAGGGGAAAGGGAGGGGGGGAAAAGAAAGGGGAGGAGAGACATGGGAAGGAGGCGATGAGGGGGTAGAGGGGACGACGGGGGGAGGCGCGGGAAGAATGGAAGGTTGAGTCCACGTGGTGTGCACGTGCATCCAGGAAGAGGGAGGGAATGAAGCATCAGGCAGTGGCAACAGGGCACAAGCGGGCGGGCAAGGAGGGGACATGGCAGGAGGGAAATTGGAAGGGAGAAGAGGGTCTCATGGGCAAGGATGCTAAGGAGGGGAGGATGAGGTGAGGGATGAGGAGGATTCAAGGCTGGCGGGGAGAGTGGATGCGGTGAAGGCATGACAATAAGAACTGGGTCACTCGTAGAACCACACGGATAGGGAATCATCCTCTAGAACGTCCTAAATGGAGAGAAGGACGGGGTCGGGGCAGCGGATGAGGACTGGCACACAGGAGGAGCCAAGCGCCTAAGGATCAATCAAAGCAAGGGGGATGGGTGGGGTGCGGTAGCGCGCTGACTAAGACCAGAAACTCCACCCGCGGTCATGGAAGCTAGCCTCGGCCATCATGGTGTAGACGTCCTTCATGAGGGTGTGGCTCTAGTGTTCCAGAACACCACTCTGCGCAGGAGAATAGGGGGCAAAGAGCTCATGGACAACACCCTCACCATTGAAGAAGGCCACGGTGTCACCAAAGAACTCAACACCACAATTGAAGAAAAATTGTAAGTGCTGATAATAACTCTGGCACTGGGAAGATGCGTACCACGAGTGAATGGTCATCATGACATTGCTCTTTGCCCAAAGAAGGAAAATCCAAATGAAGTGGGATTAGTTGTTAATCAGGCTGAGGAAGTATGTGGCGTGCTTAGCAAGGGACTCATACGGGAGAAAACTAAGGACTTCGGGATGAACCAGCTCGAGGAGTGCGAATGCGTGAGAGGGGAAGGATGGAAACGGCAATGCATCTTGCCAACTACAAAAAGGTGCCGTAAATAGTGCAAGGGGCATGGAACAAAGGACCAGACAACCTGGGTGGACGAAAACAAAGGAGAGAGGTAACGGCAGATGCCGGAAGATGACAAATGTGACATTGAAGGAGAAACATGTGCACAGATGGAGGGAGGCTGACAAGCGCTATAACATCAGCTGCATGGACCAACACAAAGTCGCCAAATGATGTGCCGGCAACAAGGATAGGAGCGGAGGTAGGAGGCATCTGCAAGGTGGGCGGGCGGAGACCAAGGCTAACAAGTGAGCAAACGTGAGCATCATGGTGTGGGAACAGGCCTCATTGTGGGCGAGGGCAACGTGAGGGTCACCAGGTGGAAGACCGCCAGCAGGGAGAGCCCCACTAGCGGGACGAGCGCCACCATTGATGCCAGCACCTATGGCAGTAGCAGCACCTCTAGTGACAACAGCACCTCCGTTTGTTGCAGCAGCACTGGCAAGACGAGAAGGGACGGATTCACCAATTGGGCAACAGTAGTGGCACCACTAGCACCACCTGGAACACAGACTGCACAAGCAACACCAAAAAGACCAAGAGAGACACCACCACCGGGACCGTTAGTGCCACAAGCAACAACGACATCCCCGACCTTGCGACACCGGGAAGGAGGGGAGGGGCCGCAAGACCACTTTAGGGGATGGGTGCGACGAGAGCAATGGAGCGATCAAGAATCGGATGGGTTGCAAAGACATCGACGATGGCCATTGAGAGGAGAGTATGGGGATCATGAGGAGGAGCAGGATGCGGGGGCAAGGGAGGAGCGTAGTGAGGGTAAAAGTGACAACTGCGGCAATAGCAGTGGGAGGCAAGAGAATGACAGAGTCGTCGGTGAGACCGGAGCAGCAGAGGCGGGAGGACTAGGAGGATGCAAGGAGGCATCTACAATTGGTGCCTCCACACTGGCGGCCCGGGCAACAGCCGCAGTGGCTAATGCATCGGCAAGACCAAGGTCAGGCATGGCGCTACACGAGACGAGGGATAGAGCAACAAAGGTGAGGAACATAACGCTACAGCAGGAACGAGCCGTGAGCGGGGGTGAGGGAAGGGCCATGGTATGGAATGTGTATTTAAGGGAGTTTGTTAAGGGGAAGAGATGGGAAGGGAAGGAATTTGCGGAAAAGAGAAAGATTGACAAGAGGCCGAGCTCGGGGACGGGTCAGCAAGGTGCACCCAGCAACCAAAATAGGGAAGAAAGGACAACAAAACATGGGACAAAGGCGAGAAGTGACAGGGCAAGCAAGGGGAACACAAAGCGAGAATGGTAGCAACAGACAAAGATAGAGGCAACAAGGGAGGCGCGAGGGAATGGAGGGGACAATGGGAGGAAAGAGGAAATAAGAGGGGAGTGGACGGAGAGAGTGAGACAGCGGCAGAGGACAAAAAAGAGAGAAAACAGGAGGGGAAGAGGAGGAAGAGAGGGTGGGGGGAGGAGAAGAGGAGGGAAGATAGGAGAAGGGGAAAGGAGGGGGAGGGAGGGGAGAGAGAGGGAGGAAGGGAGAGGAGGGGTAAAGAGGGAGCAGAGAGAGAGGAGGGAAGTCGGAAGAAAGACACACTAGAGGGAAAGAGTAAGAGATGAAATAACACTAGGCCGGGTGAGAGGAGAGAGACTGAGGGGAGAGATGACGCACGAATAGAGAGTGGGAGGAGCGGACAAAGAGAGAGCGACGAGAAGAGCACTTACAAGCAGAGACAAGCCGCAAGAGGAGCATACACAAGGTGCAATGAGGGCAATGATGGCAGTGGTAGATGAAAGGAGAGGCAAAAAGGGAGGTGATTGGGGATGGAGGGGACAATTACGGGAAAGAGGAAATGAGAGAAGAGCAGAGGGAGAGGGAGAGAGAGTGCCAAGAATGACACGCATAAGTAGAGATAGAAAGTGGACACCAGCAACACAAGGAGCACATAGAGGGCGCACAGAGGGTGGACACGAGGCAAGGGGAAGGTGCACATGTGCCAGAAAATGAGTAAAAAAGGAAAGACAAAAAGAAAAGAAGAAAAGGAAAATGAGGGACGGAAAATAAATCAAAGAAGAAAGAAAGTTAAAAGGAAAGTGGTTGTCTTACACAGCAAGACCACCCACGAGAAAAGGGAACGAGCTCACCAGAGTTCGTAGACGTAGCCCAGAAGGAGAGGAGGTAGGAGCTAACACCAAGAGGAAAGGTGTGCCTCGGCCGAGAGACTCGGAAGGCCAAGGAGCAGAACACGGAGCCCAGGGGAACGATGAACATGAGAAAGTGGGGAAATGGAAGAGGGGTGGAAGTTGGTGTAAAAGGAGCAGAAAGGGACATATACATATACATATACATATACATATACATATACATATACATATACATATACATATACATATACATATACATATACATATACATATGCATATGCATATACATATGCAGATACATATGCATATACATATACATATACATATACATATACATATACATATACATATACATATACATATACATATACATATACATATACATATACATATACATATACATATAC
>SZWC01011190.1:74419-90931 GCA_023375785.1 Penium margaritaceum | reverse complement strand
TGTCAGCCTCTGCAGCCCAGGGGGAGTATTGGTGTGTGGGCTTTGGCCTGACACTCTCTTGAGGACAATGAGGTTACTTCGGGTGTGGCACGATGCTATGGTTGAGGTTATGGTGGTCGAGACCCGTGTACCTGGTGAGTGCTACCGGTGTGACGTGGAGACCCATTGCCTTCATCTGTTATGTATGATCCATGCATGGTTTGGTCGAGACCCGGACACCCGAGACATTTTCCGGGGTCACGAGGAGACCTTATTTCTCTGCATCTCTTGCATGGTGTTTGACACGTAGGTGTGTGATTGACTTCTTGCATGATCGAGACCCGGGCACTTGGGATGCAACATTGTCACGAGGAGACTGCGTGCTGTGGTATGCTTGATCGGTGCTCGCCATGATTGGTTGCCCGAGCCATTCTGTCCTGCTTTTGCTCAGCCATTGTGGTGTTGACGGATGTGTCAGCCAGGGGGAGTGTTGGTGTGTGTGGCTTCCACCCGTCACGAGCCATGGTCGTGGCAGCTACGGGTGCACCCGGAGCTGATGGTGAGCGGCGGCCGCATTGGAGATCGTGACGACCCGATGGGACTCCAGATCGTACAGGGACTTATCCAGCAGCTACGCCATGACAGGTGTGACGCAGATGATGCGTCTCTACAGCCTGACTGGCTAGTCCGCCGTTGCTGGAATTTTCTCGGTGGTCGAGACCCACGCACCCGATAGCCTGTACCGGTGCGATGAGGAGACCTGCGACTTTGGTGTGCTTCCTGTCGTGGAAAGCACACGCTGACGTCTCGGTACTACACTTGTACATTTATGGGTGCTCTCAGTGCAGTTCAGAGTGCTCTAGAGTTTTCTCGGTGGACAGACCATTTTGGCCGATTTCCTTGTTTTGCTTTCTATTCGTGTCTGGATGATGCAAACCCACCATGTATGGGTCCGATGCGTAGAGCTCATCGTTCTGCACGTTCTGGTGTAGACAGTGCGTGATTCTGACACCTGAGCAGTGAGTTACGGCCAAAACTGTGGTTTTAGGCCAGTTTGAGCAGGTACAAAAATACCGCCGCCTCTAGCGACTCTAGGCGGCCAGCAACTATTTAGGCTGATTTTTGCTCAGTTGTCATTCTCTCTCTGCAATTAGATTCATATTTGAGCTTCCTGACACTCTGCACGTATCCCTACCCAGACCCTTGCAGTTTCGTGCATGACTTGCGACTGTCATCACACACTGACTGAGCGCTGACGCTTAGTTAAGTGGCAAGCGGTTAGGAAGGGTCTAGGAAGTTTCTCTTGGTATCAGAGCGAACGAGCCACAGCTCGTGGTGCTGTGCAGCAGAGACGCAGCATCAGCAGCAGCAGTGTGAGACACAGCTGCAGCAACAATTATGGGAGTGTTCATCACGCCACGCTCCACACTGTGAGAAGTGCTCGTGCCGCCACGGTGTGAGGAGTCACACCAGCAGCAGCCAAGGCAACATCAGGAGGCAGCCGACGAGGTCGGCGCCCGCAACAACCGCAGCCGCCGTTGTTGCATTAGCTGCAGTGACCACCGTGAGTTAACGGTGAGAAGGTACGGCAGCGGCAGCCAAGGCAGCAGTTGCCGCAGCAGCAGGACAGCATTCGCCGCAGCCGTACTCGTAGCCACATTTGCAGCACACGCAGCAGCAGCAGGCGCTAGCAACAGCGAGCAGCCGCTAGTAGCAGATAGTAGCAGCAGCAGCAGTAGGCGGCAGTTGCAGCAGGCGGCAACAGCAAACAGCAGCAGCAGCAGCAGCGAGCGGCAGCAGCAGCAGCGAGCGGCAGCAGCAGTAGGCGGTTGCGAGCAGCAGCAGCAGGCGGCAGCAAGCAGCAGCAGTAGGCGGCAGCGAGCAGTAGCAGCAGCAGGCGGCAGCGAGCAGCAGCAGCAGCGAGCAGTAATAGCGAGCAGCAGCAGCGAGTAGCAGCAGAGCAGCAGCAGCACGCGTAGCCGCACGTTGCAGCAGTGCTGCAGCGCTGCTGCTCAGCATAGCAGAGCACAGCTGCTATAGCAAGTGCACAAGATGCTGTGCAGCTGTTGCAACAGGTGCACGCGCAAGCACAGCAGCCGCAGAGGTAGTAGGAGCAGGCGTAACAGCCGCGGGATCAGCTGCAGCTGTCCCCGTCGTCGCTGCAGTAGCAGGAAGCTGCACGAAAGCTTCCTACTATGATGGGCTCGTCCGAAAGGGGGGGGGGGCGTCGAGGAGCTCGCCGAGCAAGCTCGCTCGACGAGCTCGCTCGAGGCGAGGTTCGAGCCTGCACAAAAAAAAAAAAACAGGGAGGGGGAGAGGAGAGAGTGGGGGGTCCTCTAGTGGGACACCCTAGAACAACCCCAAAAAGGGCACCCGAGGATGCAGCTCGAGTAGTAGCTGATGCACCAGCAGCCGAGCGGGCCCCTGCGCTCGAGAATTTACACTCTGCGCTTCGCGACCAGGAGAATGCAGTGGCACGTGCGGAAAGGCACCTACAGGACCTCACGCTTGAGCTACGTGCAGGGAGCACACGTTGGAGCACCGCAGATGCCGCGGGTCGTTGGTTAGCAGCAGTAGACGTCGAGGATGTGTACATGCGTCTCAAGACTGCTGAGTGGACGTTCCATGGTGCAGTGTGGAGACGGTCGGACTTGCGCCGGCAGTTGGAGGAGGTGATATCAGTGGATGCTTCAGTAGCGACCGCCCGTGCAGGAGCAGCTGTTACCGTGGCCCAAACTGTTAACAGCCGAGTGGCGGTTGTGTCCGCGGCATCAGCTGAGCCTACAGCAGTCACCCCTATAGGCGCATCTGCCGTGGAGGATGCAGAGCGAGCTGCAGACCTCCGGCTCATGGCTGCCCTGACCGGCATCATTCACACCATGGCGGTTCCAGCCGACGACACACCTATACACGTCTGAGCAACAGTTCCCGTACCCGAGCGCCTGCGCTCGGCGGTCGACGAGCAGGAGGTAGATGTGGCTCGTGCGGAGGCGCACGTGCAGGGTCTCATGGCCGAGCTCCGGGAGGTCAACAGCCGTTGTTACACTACGAATGTTCTAGCACGTCAGGCTGCCGAGGAGTGCATGGAGGATGTGCACACACGTCTTGAGGCAGTTGAGAGGTCTTTACAGGATGCACGTCGGAGACGGGAGGACGCTCAGCGGCAGGTGGACGATTGGTTGCATACCAGGGGTTGGAAGGAGCCCCGGGACACTGTACGGGCTCCCGATGACGACAACGATGCAGCAGAGGCAGATTCACCGACAGATGCCGACATCTGACCAGGAGTCGACGACCGAGTGACAGGTGTGCCAGTAGCAGCCGGTGCCTCTACAGTAGCACCTCTTGCAGATGCAGACGCTGCAGATGCCGACACGTTGTCTGGTGTCGACGCCTTACCAACAGCTGGTGGCCAGGCGACAGATGATTCGACGGTTGACCTACGCGATGAGGCAGCGAGGCTATAGGAGGCCGTGGCTCATGATGACGCACACGCGATTGAGGTCCACCGTCAGTTTCTTTCTGCGTCTGACCGCCTACATGCCACAGATGCAACCGCCCGGCGGACAGCTGCAGCAGAGCTCGACGAGATGTACACGCGTCTCGACGCTACAGAGTCCACGTGGCGGTGTGCAGCTCAGCAGGTGGCAGGCATACAGCAGGTGATGTAGTTGGAGGAGGCCCTCAGCACTGCACCAGTCACAGCAACAGGTGACGACAACGATGACGACGACAGCGACGACGACGACGACAGTGACGACGGAGCTCCAGGGTGAGGCTATCTGCGAGCTCATCTGACCACCATCATCGTCACCCTTACCATTGTTTTTCAGGGGTGTGTGGCCATGGGGGATCCATGCTCCCTCCTGAGGGATTGTGTTAGGCGCGGCCATCAGCTTTGCTTGTGCTGTCAGCCTCTGCAGCCCAGGGGGAGTATTGGTGTGTGGGATTTGGCCTGACACTCTCTTGAGGACAATGAGGTTACTTGGGATATGGCACGGTGCTATGGTTGAGGTTATGGTGGTCGAGACCCGTGCACCTGGTGAGTGCTACCGGTGTGACGTGGAGACCCATTGCCTTCATCTGTTATGTATGATCCATGCATGGTTTGGTCGAGACCCGGACACCCGAGACATTTTCCGGGGTCACGAGGAGACCTTATTTCTCTGCATCTCTTGCATGATGTTTGACACGTAGGTGTGTGATTGACTTCTTGCATGGTCGAGACCCGGGCACTTGGTGGGATGCACCATTGTCACGAGGAGACCCTGTGCTGTGGTATGCTTGATCGGTGCTCGCCATGATTGGTTGCCCGAGCCATTCTGTCCTGCCTTTGCTCAGCCATTGTGATGTTGACGGATGTGTCAGCCAGGGGGAGTGTTGGTGTGTGTGGCTTCCACCCGTCACGAGCCATGGCCGTGGCAGCTACGGGTGCACCCGGAGCTGATGGTGAGCGGCGGCCGCATTGGAGATCGTGACGACCCGACGGGACTCTGGATCTTCCAGGGACTTATCCAGCAGCTACGCAATGACAGGTGTGACGCAGATGATGCGTCTCTACAGCCTGACTGGCTGGTCCGCCGTTGCTGGAATTTTCTCGGTGGTCGAGACCCACGCACCCGGTAGCCTGTACCGGTGCAATGAGGAGACCTGTGACTTTGGTGTGCTTCCTGTCGTGGAAAGCACACGCTGACGTCTCGGTACTGCACTCGTACATTTATGGGTGCTCTCAGTGCAGTTCAGAGTGCTCTAGAGTTTTCTCGGTGGACAGGCCATTCTGGCCGATTTCCTTGTTTTTCTTGCTATTCATGTCTGATGATGCAAACCCACCATGTATGGGTCCGTTGCGTAGAGCTCATCGTTCTGCACGTTCTGGTGTAGACAGTGCGTGATTCTGCCACCTGAGCAGTGAGTTACGGTCAAAACTGTGGTTTTAGGCCAGTTTGAGCAGGTACAAAAATACCGCCGCCTCTAGTGACTCTAGGCGGCCAGCAACTATTTAGGCTGATTCTTGCTCAGTTGTCATTCTCTCTCTGCAATCACATTCATATTTGAGCTTCCTGACACTCTGCACGTATCCCTACCCAGACCCTTGCAGTTTCGTGCATGACTTGCGACTGTCATCACACACTGACTAAGCGTTGACGCTTAGTTAAGTGGCAAGCGGTTAGGAAGGTTCTAGGAAGTTTCTCTTTGTGGGGGTCGGCAAGTGCTTGCACAAAATGAAATCCGGAATCCCTTGTGTTTATTTGGGTGTGTGCTTGTTTTTGGTCTGATCTTGAAATGCTTTAACATCGTAATTGATGTTTTTTTCTTCTTTTTCTTCAGCTCCCGGTTGGAGGTTTGTCCTCGTTGTGATCGAATGATTGAAGCCCGTCAACGATGAGCCACAAAATTCAATGGTTTTTGACCTCAGCAGCCTTCAATTGTACTGCTAAGATTCAAAGGCTGGCAAGGCGAGGAACTCAGCGACTTTCGTCACTGGTCGTCGATTGTCCAAGTGGCCATACCCATATTTTTTCTTCCGACAGCGACGTATGTCGCCATCGAGCATTGAAACGGACTGGGTCTTTGGGTTATGTATTTGCAGGCGCCAAGCGGATGAGAGCCACACTTTGCATTCCATGATTTGTTTGAGCTTTTCCACCATTTTGAAAGGAGGCCTTTATCAAGAGCCACTCTACCAAGCCTTGTTTAGCCAACACCCAACTTACGACAAAAAAAAGAAAAGCCGCACGTGGTGGACCTCTTCACAAGTTTGTCTTGTTCTATAGTGGGGCAGAAATGTGATGTGGCCTTGCTATGAGATGTTTAGCGTGTTCACCAGTACGCCTCGTCTGCCCCTACGGCATAATGATGAGCCCCGTCAGCCCATTATGTGAAACATGACGAAGGTGCATTCTACAAAACATCAACGTGCTACCATACCCACGTGCACATTGATTCCAACGTCAACCCTTATTTTGGCCAATTAAATTTCACCAAAGACGGAATTTCATCGAATTTGAAATTACCACAAAAGATTGTAGTTTCAAGGGATTGACTCCAAAGGACTTTATCCCCAATCCCATCGGATTCATTGTCGAGTTCATGTACATTTCTACGTTGAAATGATTTCCCAAGGGTAGGGAATTTCCTAGCGTGTAGGCTTTCCAATCCATATCAATACAAAAGTTCAATTGTTACATGTCCTATACACTTGTTATCTTTATTGGGCTGCAAAGGGACACCACGATGACATTGCGACGTGCACAAAAATTACGAGTTGACCATTAAAAAAGCAGAAGGCATTACATGAGTTGAACATAGACATCACTTTATGAAGTCTTCCTCTGCGGGTACTCTGTTGGGAAAAATCAGTGCCGCTGCCCTCTAAGACGTGGGATCGGACACACGAGGAAAGTTGGAGCAGGCTCATGCATTTTTCACCATGGTTTTGTCTACGTAAACGTACAACCATGTACCATAAAACCCCCCACATGCACTTTCCTTGAGGAATTACATACCTAGTGCATGTTGTTGGTATGTATTGCTTCCACCTGTCACGAGCGACGGCAAGGAGAGCAGCGGTACAGGAGAGAGCGATGACATGGTCCCGGATGCGGACCCCGGAGACACCAACGCGTCGGCAGGTGTTGGACCACCCACTCGGAGCTGACCGACGACTGCCCCAACGTCGTGGATGCTGTCTCGGACCTCCTACACGTTTTCTGCAGCCTATCCTTCATGCGGACGCAGCTGGCACCGGAGCACCGACGAGTGGTGGCTCCATCCACCAGCAGCTGCCAGAGAGCTGCCACGATGCCCTGGGTGCTTACCGGGGTGCTTTGCGGGTTTTCAACGGACGCTAGTGTTTTCTCGGTGGACTGGCTCTTGAGCCCGATTTGCATATTTTGCATTTTCTGTCCACCAATTGGTGCCGGATTTATACATGTGACCAGTCGTAGCGTCCGGCTTGAGATTCTGCATCTCTAGGTTGAGACGACGTAGCGTTTTCATTTGTCTGCGCAGAGTTACGGCCAAAATAGTGTTTTTGGACCGGTTTTAGGACAGACCTTGCACTGCCGCGTGCGACACCTGTCGTGCGCCGCGGCAGGTATTTATGCTGTGGACTTGTCATTTGTTATCTCTCTCTGCAATTACATTCATATTTGAGCTTCGTGACACTTTGAACGTGTCCCTATCTAGACCATTGTAGTTTCGTGCATGACTTGCGACTGTCATCACACACTAACTGAGCACTAACACTTAGTTAAGTGGCAAGCGGTTAGGAAGGTTCTACGAAGTTTCTCATGGTATCAGAGCGAACGAGCCACAGCTCGTTGTGCTGTGCAGCAGAGATGCAGCAGCAGCAGTAGTGAGTGGCAGCAACGGCAGCCACCCACAGCAACATCAGCTGATCCTGGGGGGACCAACCACGACTACGTTGCAGCGGAGCAGTGGAGGCAGCGGAGACAGAGGCGGCAGCTGCAAGCATTAGCGGCCGTAGCAGTAGCAGCGGCAGGAAGCACCTGCAGCGGGAGCGGCTACAGGCAGCAACCACAGCAATAGGAGCAGCAGCGGCGGCGACGGCGAGCAGCTGCAGGAGCAGCACCGGGTGACAGCAGCAGCCATGTCTGCCTATCGATCTGTACACACAAAATAAAATAAAAAATAAAAAAAATGAGGAGAAGCAGCTCGCAGCAGCAGCTTGCGGCAGCGGCTGCGAGCAATGGCAACGCGCAGCGGCGTCAGTAGCTTGTAGCAGCGGCGGCATTGGCAGCCGCGAGCAGCAACAGCAGCGCAACAACTGCAGCACCAACCGTAACAGGAGCAGTAGGCAGCAACCGCAGTAGCAGCCGCAGTAGCGGCGGCGGGCAGCAGCCGCAGTAGTAGCAACGGCGGCGAGCAGCTACAGCAGCAGCTGAAGCAGCATTCGAAACAGCTACAGCAGTAGCAGCAGCAGAAGTTGCTGCAGCAACCGCAATGGCAGTTGTTGCAGCA
The DNA here is from genome assembly GCA_023375785.1 of Penium margaritaceum. Lineage (NCBI taxonomy): Eukaryota > Viridiplantae > Streptophyta > Zygnematophyceae > Desmidiales > Peniaceae > Penium > Penium margaritaceum. Next base: position 82,969 of record SZWC01011190.1, on the reverse strand, counting down.
GCTGCTGCTGTCGGGCGTGAGGGGGACTCGACGCGAGGGATCTCGCCCAAACGGGGGGGGGGTCGGTCGGGCCCGTCGTGCCCCCGGAGGGCGCGACAGCGCCGGCCAACTGCCGGCGCTTGAGCCGGCGCGTGCCGGCCAAACGCCGCCTCCCCGCCGGCTGAGAGGGGCAGGGGAGGCCGACAGGCGGCCTCCGGCCGGCTGCACGCGAGGGGGGGAGCAAGCCTCCCCCTCCACTGTGCTCGCCGCGAGGGTCGAGCCAGACCGGGAAAAAAAAAGGAAAGGGGAGAGAGAGAAGGGAGGGGGGGCCTCGAGTGCGGCACCCCAGAAAACCCCAAAGGGGGCACCCGAGGAGGTGGCACTATCAAAAACACCAAAAACAAAAACAAAAAAAGGAGAAGGAGGACAGGGGGGTCCTCAGGTGGGGCAGTTCAGTAAGGCCCGGGAAGGGGTACCCCACTCGCGCCGAGCATCAGTGAACAAAAAATAATAATAATAAAAACAAAGGGGGTGAGTTTTGTTTTTCCCTTTTCTATTTTATTAATTATTTCACTTTTTGGTGTGTCTTGCGGCCACTACCGTCGGCTAAAGACGGGAACCACTGTAGCAGCAGCCACCGCGAGAGTCGCAGCAACAGTAGCAACAGCAAAGGTGGCTTGAGGCCACAGCCGTTTGTTGAGGACGGTACCCGGTGCAGCATCAGCGGCACCGAAGGCGACTTCAGGTCGCACATTGCGATGGTTGCGCCATCGTCACCGGGTGTAACATTGTAGTAATACACTACAGCTGAGGTTGTCGCCTTGACTGACGACATCGCAGCCCGTCTGAGGGACGTTGCTGCACTGGTATCCCTCTACGTGGTGCTTTGCACCACCGGGGTTGAGTGTGTGAGATTATCACCTACGCTCAGCTCTCGACATGAGCTGCGCAGCGTGGCCGTGGGCGTTGCCATCGCCGTGGTTTGCGCCTGAGCCTCAGCCGTGGCAGCCGCCACAGGTACAGTGGTCGATGTAGCCGTGGCATGAGTCCCACTTGTCCTCAGGGTTTTCGTGCTATTACTGTCGAGATAGGCAGCATGGCTGGCGGTCGTGCCGACAGCGTCCTCCTAGGTGGCATCCCCCCTGGGTACGATCCTCTCCACCTCCTCCTTCAGTGGATACATCACCGAGTGATGCCACAGTGCTTCTGCGTGGTGATATGGCCACCCTACACATGGTGGTCCAGAACCTTACGCGCATGGTCCAGCAGCTCCTTGACCACGTGACTTCCGAGCGAGCTGCCACTCCGCCGCAGGTGTCGCCTCCCACTCCATTCTCATCTTCCTCCCGATCCTGCATCCCTTCCTCCAACGATGCTAGCATACCGGATCTCTCGTCTACATCCGTCGCCCTCCGCTCCGTCTTGGAGGCTGTCGACATCATACCAACGGACGGACCCACAGCCCCTCGCCGCACCGCTCATTCTTGCACTCGTCGTGCACAGCGGCGAGCTGCTCGTCTTGCACGGCGCGCAAAGACAGCACCATCAAACGCGGTTGTGGGAGGAGTATCAGGTGACGAGACCCCCTCGTCTCCTGTCCACGGGTTGGTCTGCCAAGTCTCCACAGCTCCTGCCGAGGTGTCAGTCGTGAGAGGATGGTTTGTCCGCTGACGACCGCGGCGGAGCTCGGCATTGGTGATGCGACTGCTCTACAGTGCAGGATGATTGAGGCGGATGACGCTACACAGCAGACTCAGCTAGCGGAGATTTCGGCGGGGGGAGACATTCGCCGTGATGGAGACTCTTCGTCGGAGGAGGATTGGTCCGAGGCTGAGTCTGAGTCAGGGATGGAGATGGTGTTCGTTGATACCCTGGCGGATGACATGACGACGGCCGATGCAGGAGCTGCGCCTGACGGTGTGCGCCCTCCCGCGTTAGCCGGTGTGGAGACAGTTGTCATGGTGCTAGGAGCAGCAGCAGGAGCAAGTGATAGAGATGCTGATACTCAGCCCCCAGCAGACGCCCAGGTGGTTCAGACAGATTGTACTGGGTAGCAGGAGAAGGTGATGCACCACCAGGACGAGGTAGACTTCTTCTATGAGGATCAGTCGTCCGTCGTGGAGTGGTCGGACGCAGGGTCGGAGGCAGACGTAGAGGCCCAGTGCGTTGCGGTTCTTGCAGTAGCTACGCCATGAGTGCGAGATGGCCCCTCGGTGAGAGCAGAAGTCGGTGTGTGCGACATGGAGGATGTAGAGCGAGCTGCGGACCTCCGACACCTCGCTGCCCTGACCGGTGTCGCTGACACCACGATGGTTCCAGCCGAGGACACAGCTACTCTTGTCCGAGCTACAGTTCCTGTACCCGAGCGCCTACGCTCCGCAGTCGACGAGAAGGAGGCAGTGGTGGCTCGATCGGAGGCGCACATGCAGAGTCTCATGGTCGAGCCCCGGGAGGCCAGCAGCCGTTCTTACACAGTGGATGTTCCAGTACGACGGGCTGTCGAGGAGTGTGCAGAGGATGTACACAGGCATCTCGAGGTAGCCCAGTGGTCTCACAGGATGCACATCTGGGACAGGCGGACCTCCAGCATCAGATGGATGATGGGCTGCGCACCAGGGGTCACGAGGAGCACCACGGCACTGACCGTACCTTCGATGACCACGACGTCGCTGCGGATGCAGCTGTACCTACACATGCCGACGTCCGGCCAGCAGTTGACGGCCGAGCGATAGGTGTGTCACGAGCAGCAGGTGTCTTCGCAGCAGTTGTTCCTATAGCTCCAGATGACTTACGTGGTGACTCATTATCTTGCGCTCCCGCTCTACCAACACCTCGTGGCCCGACGGCACTTCACTTGACGACTGACGTAGAGGACCTCGACTTGTACGACGAGCAGGCACAACTCCACTCCTTCCTACGGGGTGAGACCGCGAGGCTACAGGAGGCTCTGGCTCGTGCCGACGTGCACACTGTCGAGGTCCACCGTCAGGTTCGTTTTGCGACTGACCGTCTACATGCCACAGATGCAGCCAGCCGGTCGGCTGCCTCTTCAGAGCTTGTCGAGCTCCACATGTGCCTCGACACTACGGAGGCCATGAGGCGATATGCAGCTCAATAGTTGGAGGCCATACAATAGGCAATTGTTTTGGAGGAGGCCCTTAGCGCTGCACCAGTCACATCAGCAGATGACAACAGTAGTGATGACTACGACAGCGATGACGATGACAGCGACGACGCTGCTCCGGGGTGGGGCTCTGTGTGAGCACATCCCACCAGTATCGTTGTCACCCTTACTATTGATGTGCAGGGGTATGAGGCCATGGGGGAGCCGTGCTCCCTACTCACCGATTGTGTTGAGAGTAGCCATCAGCTTTGCTCGTACTGTCAGCCTCTTCAGTCCAGGGGGAGTGTTGGTGTGTGGACTTTGGCCTGACACCCTTTTGAGGATAGCGAGGTTACTTGAGGTGTGGCACGATGTGTTATGTATGATCCATGCAAGGTTATGCTGGTCAAGACCCACGCACCTGTTGAGTTCTACCGGTGTGACGTGGAGACCCATTGCCTACATGTGTTATGTATGATCCATGCATGATGTGGTCAAGACCCGGACACCCGTGGAATTTTCCGGGATCACGAGGAGACCTTGTTTCTTTGTCTTCCTTGCATGACGTTTGACACGTAGGTATGTGATTGACTTCGTGCATGGTCGAGACCCGGGCATTTGGTGGGATGCACCATTGTCACGAGGAGACCCTGTGATGTGGTATGCTTGATCAGTGCTCGCTATGATTGGTTGCATGAGCCATCATCTCTTGTCTTCGCTCAGACATCGTTATGTTGACAGTTGTGTCAGCCAGGGGGAGTGTTGGTGTGTGTGGCTTCCACTTGTCATGAGCGACGGCAAGGAGAGTAGCGGTACAGGAGAGCGCGACGAAACGGTCCCGGATGCGGACCCCGGAGACACCGACGCGTTGGCAGGTGGTGGACCACCCACTCGGAGCTGACCGTCGACTGCCCCAGCGTCGTGGATGCTGTCTCGGACCTCCTGCAGGTTTTTTACAGCCTATCCTTCATGCAAACGCAGTTGGCACTGGAGCACCGACGAGTGGTGGCTCCATCCACCAGCAGCTGCCAGAGAGCTGCCACGACGCCCTGGGTGTTTGCCGGGATGCTTTGCGGTTTTTCTGCGGACGCTAGAGTTTTCTCGGTGGACTGGCTCTTGAGCCCGATTTGCATGTTTTGCATTTTCTGTGCACCGATTGGTGCCTGACTTATGCGTGTGACCAGTCGTAGCGTCCGGCTTGAGATTCTGCATCTCTAGGTTCAGACGGCGTAGCGTTCTGATTTGTCTGCGCAGAGTTACGGCCAAAACAATGCTTTTGGGCAGGTTTAGCACAGACCTTGCACTGCCGCGTGCGACACCTGTCGTGCTCCGCGGCAGGTGTTTATGCTGTGGACTTGTCATTTATTATCTCTCTCTGCAATTACATTCATATTTGAGCTTCCTGACACTCTGAACGTGTCCCTACCCAGACCCTTGCAGTTTCGTGCATGACTTGCGACTGTCATCACACACTGACTGAGCGCTGACACTTAGTTAAGTGGCAAGCGGTTAGGAAGGTTCTAGGAAGTTCCTCACATGTTACCTCCATATAAAGCGGGATGAGTGACCCACTCTGAAAAATATCTCCTTGAGAATGTTTATAAACAAATGGATGATCCTGACATCCCCCGACTGTGCATTTGGTTTAAATTCAGTAGGGATGTATACCCTATGCACGAGCAAAATTTTGTCAGTAAGCCAAGGCTGGAAAGTGGAAAAAAGAGGATTTGCCTGTTCCTCGAGGACATCGAGCGTCTTACACGTCAAGGAATAACATGGATGGATGATGTAACGGACCTAGTCTCTGGTGGTTTTTTCATTCGTCAAGTGTGACCGTGTGAACGTCAAGTCGCAGCCTGCATCAGTCAGAGGAGTCGCCTTCTTGTCATGTGGTAGGCACGTCGCGGCTTTGCCGGCACAAATAGCTTGCATAGGGAGCAAGTCCTCGTTCATGATCGACGTCACGGTGGCCGTATTCTGCCTTCTATCTTCACACTCAATGATGCTAACATCATTGGCTCGGCATGGTGCATTTATATGTCACTGGCATGAGCTAAATGCCAATGTCGTTGGAATTCAATTATAAAAACGATATAATGTTGTACAACATCACCATGCACACCCCATGGCGATGTATGGTGATGACCAGGCTTTCCCAGTTTGCATGGACCTTTTGCACAATTGTTGTTGCCACCGCCATGACAATCCTAGTCCTTTGGGAATGAAGCACCGGACCCATGTGCGACTAAACACACACAGATCCATTCACTCCAGTTCGTTATGTGCATGCAATGCGACAATGCCCCAGATATTGTGTCTGGTGACCTTAGAGTTGAGCGCGTGAACGACATCGCGAACATTAATGACATGATTTTTCATCTATGTCGATGGGTTTGTCGGCTATTTATGCTCGCTTTCTCATCAAGTCGTGTTCATGCCTTTTCCCACTGACAGGTGCTAGTGGGTACAAGTTGGTGGACACGGCAATGGATCCTTCATATTGTACTTAAATCATGTTAATACCATCTAAAAACAAGCCATGAATGGTGGATTTTGCAAGACGGTTGAAAATGGAGCACCCATCTAGGGTACGAAAGGGTTTTTTGAGGTGTTAGGTAGCTGCATAGGCAGAACCATACACCGTCTACGCCATGTACACGGTTTAGAAGTTGCTGCTTCAAAACCAGTCACAAGAGTGGCCACACTTGAGGGAGTTCATGCTGGTCGATGCTGTACTCGTAGTTGTTGTTCCCAAAATCAATAAGCCCAATACTCCACATTTGTAATATTATTGGTGGACTAGCCATCGTCATTTTTGTTGCTGCCATTATTATTGGAATATTTTAAGCCATTGGATGAGGATGAAATGTTGATAAAGTCTGGTGCAGAAGCATATTTTTACTTCGGTACTTTTTAAGTCCCAAAGTTTGGAGATGGGTGCGGGCTGTGGCCCTTGGGGACAAGGTCGTCATTGAAGACGAGACTGGCGGAGTGTGCCCGACATGTTGAAAGACAATACTTGCGCGTTCAAGACTCCATGGCGTGACCTTTCCATTTCTCATCTGTCATTGGCGGACGACATACAGATTCCACCACGGTCTCTTATCCCTTGGACACTACTTTGTTTTCCATGTCCGTGTGGATGCACTGTGGCCTGGTACTTGGACAGAAATTCTACACATGCAAAGGGACCTCGCTTGTGGGTACTTGGATCCAACAGCTTGGGCATGAGGGTCTTGCTCTGTGTGATGCAGGAGGCACACTGGAAGGAAGGAATAATGGGTTTGTGTGCGCAGAAGCCAATACTGTATATGTTGAGTATCCTCCTGGTGTTGTCATTGGGATGAAATAGTCATCAACATTCAAGGCTGTTAGCTTGCGAGGGCATCCAACTGCACAACAAGACAGTGGGGCACGGGTAGGTGGGCCATGCCTGGTGCATGAGCATGCGTGTCCACTACTCCGGTGTGAACTTGGTGATAAATCAACCCATGATTGTGACATTAATGAACTAGCCAAGTGTGTTTGGGTGACAGACTGATAACTGTGACAATATATAGGGGTAGAAATGCATATATGCCACTTGTACAACCTGGCAAGGGTTGTCGTAAATGCCCAGTAGTTCATCATCCGGGCCACGATAGTTCAGGTTCTTGCACTTTGACCGTTCGACCGCTTGAAACCCAACATTCAGAAACCTTTTATCTTAGTCCATTGATGAAATAAAAGAACATCCCAAAGCATTCGTCAAATGTGAGAGACTATCCCTAGCATTTCATCGAATTTAAAATTACCACCAAAACAATTACAAACAAAGGAACAATTCATCAAATAAATTATTCTATTAGTGAATAATCAAAATCAATGTTCGTTATGGTAACTAGTTCATGCCAAATAATCACAAGCCCATATACAAAAGGGGGTTGTGCTGATTTTACGACTGGCTTGCGCAAGGTTCTCACAAGGGGTCTAAGACACCCCATGCATGAAAATAGAACATGCTATACTTTGCTACTGTAGGGACCAGCAAGTGTTAGTGTATCGGTTAAACCCTTAAAACCCTGGGTATGTACGATTTTTGTGTTGGAAGAGCTGGGGTTTCAAGGGCTCAACTGGTTATGTTCCCCCAAATGTTTTTTAATGAACCATGATCCCTGCTTGCAGATCAATGAGAAGATATCCCCGTTTTACCTTCAAGTACCGTTTTGATGCAAAACCTGTGTTTTTGTAGTGTGACATGCATGCCGCGTCACTATGCTCATGTCAACTTGCTCGCCGAATAATAACAAACCCCTCCTTTCAGGGATTTGTGATTGTTTTAGGAAGGGGTCTTGTGTGCGGTTTGTATGGGGGATCCAAGGCTCCCACAAGTTAAAAGGGAACCTGTAGGGCCCAGCTACTACAGGTCCCAACAAGTGCCCGCACAAAAGTAAAACCCTAAAGCTGAGTGTAATTTGGGATAGGATTTGAACAATATTTGCATATGGAGGGAGTTCATGTTTGATAGAAAACAATGGAAGGCTGGCAAGGGTATTTTCCCTCAACCACAAGCAAGTGACTACCCCTTATTCATTCCTTTTTTCCCTTGAGCGCAAACTCCCCATTACGATATAGGGTTTCATGTTGTGTGCAGGCTGCAACCACACAAAAAATAAAGAATCATAAATCGTAATAGTCGGTTTGCACTAAAAAAGGGGTCATTAATCGATCGAAATAATGGCAAGGGGACCAGTAGCCCCATGAGGAGCAACAACGTTCCTTGAGGGGAACAACTACTTGATCGTGCTTTCTTAAGTGGGAACAGTGTGCCAATGAACACTGAATGAGTGTATTAGTGGTCCAGTACGGGGAAAGATGACCAATCAGGACCACTTTAAGGCCAGAAGAAAGCAGAGAGACGAAAGGGATGTCAAAAGTGCCCATCTATTCAAAGCAAAAAAAACTTGAAAGACGTTTTTCGGCCAGTATCCGATGCGACCCCATGTACTCCCTGCCCCCAACCACTCCCCCCACATGCCATTGTTGCCCTCGGTCACAATGGCTGCGATGGAACGTGGACGGGGGAGGGGGGTGGACAAGGAGGGTATGAGGGAGGAATCATATTCCGACAAACATGCCGGCGGACGGACTCCCACCAGCATTTTTGCATCATTGAAATCCGTACTCCCCATCACTGCGATTGTGACCCTTGATTGTGAAGGCCGTAACCTGCTGCTACATGAACCAGATTTCAATGCTTGAACAGTGATGCATGAATGCAATTGAGTATGAGAAAAATGTGTGGGAGGTTGGGGTATGTTGTACAGAGGCAAAGTAGTTGGGCCACACTGTTCCGACGCAAACACGGATGTGATATTATTCAGAGGGAGGGGTGAAGGGGGTATTATCTTGTGGCATAGGGAGAGCACGAAGGTCATTCACATAGAAAAAAGAGGATGTGTGTGTGTGTGTGTGTGTGTGTGTGTGTG
>SZWC01011190.1:57829-71070 GCA_023375785.1 Penium margaritaceum | reverse complement strand
GTGTGTGTGTGTGTGTGTGTGTGTGTGTGTGTATGTGTGTGTGTGTGTGTGTGTGTGTGTGTGTGTGTGTGTGTGTGTGTGTGTGTGTGTGTGTGTGTATGTGTGTGTATGTGTGTGTGTGAGTGTGAGCGCCTCTCTCCGACCTCACTCGAAAAGAAAACGAGTGGCGGTGAGGACATAGCGAACAAGAAGCGTTCACCGCCTTGCGGAACATTATGACCTCGGCGCCAGCCCTACGATTAGCCAATGTAACGGCCGACTACGTCATGGCTACAGACGAGTCAGATCGAACCATTGGCTCAGTCCTCCTGCAAGACCACGGCATTAGAGAACAACCGGTCGCATACATGTCAAGAAAACTGCTAGCCCAGAACTTAACTACTCCGTACATGAGAATGCGATGCTGGCGGTTGTGCATGCATTCAGACATGGCAGTATTATCTGGAGTGTGGTCAATGGATTGTACGCGCCGACCATCATGCGCTGAAATATTTGAAGACACAGCCGAACCTCAGTCGACGTGAAAACCGATAGATGGAGTTCCTCAAATCCTGGTTCGCCTACGATATCAAGTACTGGCCAGGAAAAACCAACCCAGATGACGCACTTAGATGCTGACCAGATATGATGGCCGAGGCAGCAATGCTACAACTGCAACAAGACCCGTATCTCAAGTAGTTGTTCACACGAGGCTACAACCAGCACGGCGAATACGACAAAGCAAAATTCTGGTACGACACACCTTATTAGAGAGAGACATTCACTCGCCAGGTAGTCGTTCTCCTGGACAATGAACTCTGTCGCATGCTACTCGAAGAATGCCATGACACTTGTCCACGTGGACATTTTGGAGAAGACAAGACGATGAACAAGCTCGCAAAACACTACTAGTGGGATAAGATGCAAACCGACGTGGCCAACTTCTGCTAATCCTACGACACGTGTTTGCGACAAAAATCCCGTCGTACACTGCAACCCGGAGTTCTACAACCGCTTCCCATTCCAACAAAACCATGGAACGACATCTCCATGGACTTCATCACAGGACTACCAGTCACACCCAAAGGATATGACACAATCCTCATGGTTCTCGACAGGTTTTCCAAAATATCTCACTTTATCCCAACTACGACCACCGTCACCACCGAGGGAACCGCACGGCTGTTTCTACACAACATCGTCTGGCTACACGGCGTGCCAAGAACCATCACAAGCGACATAGACAGTCGATTTACCAGGCATTTTTGGTGCGAACTGATGACTCACTATGGCAGTCAAATCCAGCTTTCAATGGCGTTTCATCCTCAAACCGACGGCCAAACCGAGCAGACCAACGAAACGATCGAAAAAAAATTCCAAACATTATGCAATCCTCATGGGACGGATTGGGTGAAAAAGCTCTTGATCGTTGAAATTGCATACAATTCGGTGATCTGCACTTTAACAGGTAAAACTCCATTTGAAGTGGTATATGGCAAACTTCTCGCCACACCAGCACTACTATATAGCTTGAGTAACATCCGCGCGGTTAACATCCAACGTCGTAAATTCTCCACCATCTGGGAGAAAACATGGCAGACGTTCGCAAAGTCGCAAGCGGTGATTAAACGAGCAGCTGTTCGACATCGCAACAACGGTGTTTTTGCTGCCGGCGACAAAGTTCTTCTCAGGTCAATGGTCATCAAAATCAGTGGAGCCCACGGTTCGAAGCTCAAATCCCAATGCTTGGGGACACTTGAGATCGAGCGCATGCAAATCCCCGTGGTAAGGTGACTCAAACTCCGCGAAACTATGAACGTTCATCCGGTGTTTCATATTGGCAGCCTCAAACACTACCGAGACCTAGAGAGAACTTCCCCGGCAAGATGTACCTCCCCCTCCTCCTGTACAAGTGGACGAGGACACCAAACAAGGCATTGAGGACATCCTCGGCCATGGATGCTGTGGCAAAACAATAGAAGATCTTGTCAAGTGGCATAGCTACGATGCCGCGCATAACAGCCGGGAACCCTGCGACAACCTATGAGACCTCTATAATCTCATCAATGGTTGTTACCGCCGTCACCGGGCCACATCTCCGCTCGCCGGGGCATCAAAGCTAAAAGGGGATGGGGAAGTGTTACGTACCAGACGTACACGAGTCCCTAGTCTTTCCAAGTGGATTTTTTTTCATTACACAAATTGACCACCGCGCGTCAAAATCTCAATTTTCACTCCGGCGATTCGGCCAACTTCCCTCGCCCTCCGGAAAACCTTCTCGCACTTTCTAACAACTCTGACCACTTTCAAGAATTGTCGACAGGAGTGTCATCACCTTTTGGTCAACTTCTCGATGCATCGAGACATATCTTCATTTATAAAGATGCATCTCGCATCTTTGCCATCAATCCTCGAAGCCTCTTACATAACAAAATACACGAGTCCCTAATCTTCTCAAACGGGCCTTTCTGTTGTTACACAAACAGCCCAACGCATCGCGAGGACCGCGATATTCACTCCGACGGCCGAGGGAAAACTGGCCAATTGCCCCTCCCCCAGTGGATATTCTCGAACCTTCTCACAGCTTCGACCACTCTCACGAACCTACGAATAGAAGTGTCACGACCTTTTGATTGACTTCTCAACGACTCTCAATGAATCTGGATTTATAAAGATGCATCACGCTTCTTTACCATTGATACCCAACGACTCTCGACTTCTCGGCGGATCTTCTAGAATCTGACCACTCACAACGCAACTCCGCACGCACCGCTTGACATTCGACCCAACGACCCCCACTATGCTTCATTCGTAACTCATCACTTTTATCTATATGTTTGATCGTTTCGACACTTGCCACCGAAGTACACAAACCGCTAATTATAAATTTCTCAAGTGTCCCAAATTCTAGATTGTGTTTTTCCTCGCAAATTCTACCTATTCACCATGTACGCTCCGTTCGGCGTAACACTTGGTATCATAGCATAGCGGTGCTGGAGAGGCATCTGACTACATCACCCATCCGGAGGACTACCTTGCACAAGTCATCTATGCATCTCGCACGTCAAGACTTTGCAGACTTCACGAAAACGATGTAAGGCAAGCAAGTGCAACCGAAGACCAGTAGTGGGTCCTCACCGACAACATTGCTGATGGAGGAGCAGAATGTGCCAATGCACGTGAATCATGAAGCGGCAATGAACGCTGGCGTGGCAGGCTTTGTGGCAGCTGGAACTACCCCTACAGCTTCGGCAACCAATCCGGTCACGGATCCGACAGCGATAAACCAGCCGCCCCTACCGACAGCATCGACGAAGACAGCAGGGAGGACAGGTGGCACTAGACAACAGGGGCGGATCAAAAAGGAACTGGCGAACAAGAGCACTCGAGGGAATCAACAACCACCTTCTCCAACAACTCAACGTCACAATGGAGGCTCTTCGCAACACAAGTGCGCATGAAGGAGTGCTCGTCAAGAGAAATTCCCAACTCTCGAGTGAACCCAAAATTCTTCCGGCTCCACCACAACTGTTCAATCTTTCAAACTCAAAAGGACCAACGGTTCGGATGTGGCTGATGAGTTTGGAGGTGTACTTCACCGCTGCTGGAATCAACGATGATCAAAAGAAAACTGACCTCACAGCCGCGCTTTTGCGTGGCACGGCGTTACGTTGGTGGTCCGACTTAAAGACCATCCAACAGCAGCAGGAGACCGGCGGAGCATCATCAATGGCTCACGGTGACCGTCTCACATCACCGACCGCAGGCGTTCTACCCTTGGATCAGATCAATCCACAAAGGCAAGACACATTGACGCCACCAACCAACTAGAACGAATTCTTGTGCGTGATGCTTGCACGTTTTGAAGGACTAAACGAGAAGTCTGACACACGTTACAAACTCCAACGTCTATGTCAGTAGTCCAGCGTGGCAGAGTATGCACGGAGTTTCACTGGAGTAGACATCGCCACGATGAACTCCGTTTCCACTATAACAACGGCCTCAAGCGAGACATCCGGCGAGCAATCACTGTTTTGGGCATCTAGAACAAATTACCGCAGATGATCGCAGCAATAGAAAGGATCGACAGCGCCGACTACAATGCTCGGATCTAGGAATCATACGCCTGGCAACCTCCTAATCACAATTATCGTGGAAATGGAAAAAACCAGTCGCCGGACTCCTAGACTCTGATGGAAGTAGATGCCATCGTCCAGAGAGACATGCCAACCTGCTACGACTGCGGAAAAGTTGAGCACTTCGCTCGCAAACGCCAGAGCAAGCAACAGACCAAAAAGGGGGAGAAGTCGTAGAAAAATGAGTCGAGAAACGGCAAAGGACAGGAGTAAGAGGTACAACTGTTGTCCAAGAGGAATGATATGTGCCGAAAGATTGCCCATTTGAACGGCCCACATCGTCGTAGAGGGTTACTAAGATCGCAAAGTTCAAGGAGGGTTACAAGGACGAGCAACCAGCGATACTGCTAAAAGTTCAGCCTCGAGGATGCAGAAGTTGCAGAACGGTACCGGCACTATTGAATTGAGGAGCTTTACGTAGCTTCGTAAGCAACGAAGTGGTTCGCAACCTATGTTTGCAGACCGAACCAGGGGTATTTGAGAGAAAAACAATCGTCAGGATACTACAGATAAGGAGACTCCGAGAACCACTATGACTACAAGTGGGAGATCTTCAGGATGTAACGGTCTGGTGGTCTTGTCCAATGAGCGATCACAAAATCATCCTCCGGCAAGATTTTCTGTTCAGGCACCATCCGTAGGTCGATTGGAACATCGTCGAAGTTTACGTGGAGATAGACGGCACCAAATGACAACTTCCGTGTACAGAATGGAAGCCGACAATGGACGCAGCAGAGGTGGAAGCAGCACAGGACATCGCAGAAGCCGACAAGCGAGAACCGGTGCAGCCAATACCACTCAACGTGGCCAAGCACTGTATACAAAGAGGAGCTCGTGCATGGCTCATACATCTCGAGCCAATGGGATAAGCGAAAGTGGCATCAGCTGACTCATTATCGGCCTCATTAGCCTCATCGGCCTTGACAAAGTTTGCGATGGTACCCGAAGAGTTCGCACCACTCATCGAGGCATTTGCAAACGTCTTTCCCGATGAACTCCCAAAAACTTTACCTCCTCAGCGAGACATTGACCATCGCATCGAATTGAACCCGGACAATAGACCTACCATCCGAGGGGCCTATTGGATGAGCGATGAGGAGCTGAACAAGATGAAAAAATAGCTCGACGAGATCTTCGGTCAGGGGTTCATCCGCCCTTCCACGTCACCATACGCCGCACCAGTACTATTTGTGAAAAATAAAACTGGCAAGATGCGGATATGCGTGGATTATCGAATGTTGAACGATGCTACCATCAAGAACCGCTACCCTCTCCCTCGAACAGACGAATTTTTTGACCAACTTCGAGGAGCTCGGATTTTCAGCAAAATTGACTTACATAGCGGATATCATTAGATACACGTGGTGGCCACTGACATCAAGAAGACAGCATTCCGAACTCGCTGTGGACACTTCGCGTTCACGGTTATGCCGTTTGGACTCACAAACTCCCCAGCAATGTTCATGGCGGCAATGAACAACAATTTCCATCCGTACCTCGATGACTTTGTCGTCGTGTACCTCGACGACATTCTCGTGTACAGCCGTACCCTGCAAGGGCACAATGGACATCTCTGAAATGTTCTCAAAGTTTTACAAAGAGAGGAATTTTTCAGAAAAATCTCAAAATGCGACTTCGGTCGTTGTTCGATCGAGTTTTTGGGTCACGTCATCAACGGTCGTCCACTTTTTTGGATCACCATGGATCCAAAAAAGTGGCAGCCGTCGCTAATTGGCCGACGCCGACCAACGTTTGAGAAATTCAAGTTCTTCTTGGATCTTGAAGTTCTGCTATTACTACCGGCGATCAGTGAGGGACTACGCGCAAGTGTCACCGCCTCTTTCTGACCTCACTCACAAAGAAAATGAGTGGCGGTGGGGAGACAGCGAACAAGAAGCATTCACTGCCTTGCGGAACGCTTTGACCTCGGCGCCAGCACTACAATTAGCCGATCCGATGATCGACTACGTCATGGCTATGGATGCATCAGACCAAGCCATTGGCACGATTCTCCTGCAGGATCACAGCAATGGCAAACAACCAATCGCCTACCTGTCCCGAAAGCTGCGAGGACCGGAACTCAACTACACGGTTCACGAAAACGATATGTTGGCGGTCGTGCACACCTTCGAGACATGGTGATGCTACCTAGAGTGTCGTCGATGCATTGTGCGCACCGACCACCACGCGTTGAAAAATTTGAAGTCACAGCCAAATTTCAAGCAACGTCAAACCCGATGGATGGAGATCCTTGAGTCTGGGCTCGACTACAAACTAAGTAAGTACCGGCCAGGAAAAACCAATCCGGTGGACGCACTCAGCCGCCGACCAGATTCAATGACCAACATGGCAATCCTACAACTGCAACAAGATCCCTACCTCGAGCGATTTTTCGCACGGGGCTACGATCAGCATGGCGGACATGATAAAACCAATTTCTGGTTCGATACATCCTAGTGGCGACGACGCTTCACTCGCATGGTTGTCGTTCCCCCGAACGACAAACTTCGTCGTATGCTGCTCGAAGAGCGCCTCGACATCGGTCCAGGTGGACACTTTGGAGAGGATAAGACGCTGAAGAAGCTGGCAAAAAACTACTTGTGGGACAAGATGCAATCCGACGTGGCCAATTTCTGCAAGACCTGCGACACATGCTAACGGCAAAAATCTCGTCGTATAAGGCCATCTGGACTTCTGCAGCCGCTCCCCGTTCCGATGAAACCATGGACAGACATCTCTATGGACTTCGTCACAGGATTACGAGTCACAGCCGAGGGATATGACGCCATCCTCGTGGTAGTCCACAGGTTTTCTAAAATTTCCCACTTCATCCCGACAACGATCACCGTCACCGTTAAAGGAATAGCACGGCTGATTCTAAACAACATCGTGCGGCTACACGGCGTACCGACAACCATCACAAGCGACAGAGAAGGCCGATTTACCAGCCATTTTTGGCGCGAACTGGTGACTCGCTAAAGAAGTAGAATTCAACTTTTGACGGCGTTTCATCCCCAAACCGATGGTCAAACCGAGAGGACAAATCAGATGCTCGAACAAGTGCTCCGAACACTATGCAAACCTCATGGGACGGATTTGGCACAAAACAATTTGACCGCTTTAAATCGCATATAATTCGGGATTTTCCACCGCAACAGGTACAAATCCATTTGAAGTGGTGTTTGGAAAACTTCCCGCCACACCAGCCGGACTACAGAGTCGCAGTAACATTCCAGCAGTCGATGGTCAACGAAGAGAATTCACCACATTCTGGGAGGAAACACGGCAAACTCTCGCAAAGATACAAGCAACGATGAAGTGAGCAGCTGACCGACATTACAACAACGACATCTTCACCATTGGCGATCGTGTCCTCCTCAGCTTGGCGAACATCAAGCTTCGAGGATCTGACTGTTCAAAGCTCAAACCCTGATGGTTGGGACCGTTTGAGATTTAGCGCATGCAAACCCCTTTGGTTGCGTGACTCAAACTCCCCGACACTATGCAAGTTCATCCGGTGTTCCATGTCAGCAGACTCAAGCACTACCGAGACCCTAGAGAGAACTTCCATGGCAGAGATGTCCCTCCTCCAAATCCCATTCAAGTGGACAAAGAAACGTAGTACGTCATCGAGGAAATCCTTGGCCATCGACAACGAGCCAAGATAACAGAATATCTTGGCAAGTGACACGGCTATGACGCTGCGCACAACAACTGGGATCCCTACAACAACCTCCAAGACGTCGATTATCTCATCGACGGCTACTACCGTCATCTTCGGGCCACAACCGTATGCGCGCCGGGTGTTGGGAAAGGAGCCATCCGGCTCAGTTTCAGGTCCACAGGAGCAAGTTCCAGGAAACTACCAGATTCCTGCTCCGATCTTCAATCCGACTTCATTGTTGGAAAGATCAGGTGGAAAATTATCTACGGTCCAAGTTTCAAGCCGATCCAACGGTCGGATTGGGAGATATGAATTTTCGAAGTTTCCGGGGTCATGTACCGCCGGTGTCTGGGTGACCATGGGTGATGGCTCCATGCCTTAGCCTGAGAAAAGAAAAAGGCAAGAGGTCCAGGGTTAAGACCTGATGGGAGAAATATCCAAAAAGGTCCTTGGTCTTAGGATTGCCTTGTCAGAGTGTGCTGACTAGGATAAAGGTACCTCTCCTTACTTTTTAGCTGAGGTGAGATCCTTGTGTGCTAGCCATGGACACATGGCGATTCTCTATGGGTTTGTGAGTGATGTGACCACTAGGAGTGTGCCATGAGAGCATTCTCTAGCTCTCTAGATCGTGTGTGACTGGTCAGCCTGATTGCTAGGCTAATTTTCTTCCTTGTGTGAGATTGTGGACTCTAGTGTGTGAGCCTTAGCCTCCATGACTAAGTGGTGTGACTTGTGAGAGGGCTGACTTGCCCAAGCTCTAGCTCTATATGTACTCCATCATTTTGAGTGATTGAACAACCATTCTTCAGTACAATTGATGCCCTTTCAGTCCCACATGCTCGCTGCTCCAAGACTCCCTTTCTCCTCCAGATCCAACATTTGGTATCAGAGCCAAGTTCTGCCAGTTTCAGCCAGCACAGGCCGTCACTTTGAAAGTGACAGGTTAGGGTCAAACCTTGACCAAATTTGACAATTGACCACTGGATCTTCAATTTCGCAAGGCAAGCTTTCCAACAAGCCCAAGATCGCAAAGATCCAATGGTCGGATTGAGAGTTATGCTCAAAATGAGGTCGGCCAGGGCTACACTCTTCTCTATGAGTAAGACTGTCGCCTTGTGATGACCATAACTCTCTCGTTTATTTGTGAAATTTAAAAAAATGGCACATGCGAATTGTAGTATTTTTTCTAAGCTTTCTATTGGTGCAAAAATGTTTGCATTCCATCGATTCGTTTAGGAGAAACGCCGTTTACAAGCTGGTTGGTCTGAGTTGGAGTAGGAGCAGAAGCACACCCTGTTTTCAAGAGGGCATATCTTTCAAAATCCCCTATTGATGACCCTGTTTTATGGGTCGATCTGAAATTTTTTGAGCTGAATTTTCCAGTGGTGGGCTCAGTTTTTTCAAATTCCCAGTCTGTTGGCATCTACAGTCCATTTTCTGTCAGACAGATTTCTGGCAGAAGCAGCAACAGAAGCAGGGGTAGCGCCGCCACCCAAGGGCAGCGTTGAGCATCACCAAAGCTCAAAATGGTAGCAGCAGGCGTGGTAACAGCAGCCCAGCCCTTGGAGAGGCTGGAAGGACACGCCAACTTCACGTTTTGGACGATCCGTACCCGCCTCCTTTTGGAGGAGAGGGGCTTGTGGGAGGTGGTGAGCGGCGACAAGCGCGCTCCGCCTCCACAGGCAAAAGGCATCACCACAGCTGAGGTGGTGGCGGGGAAGACGCCGCAGAAAGGTGCAGCAGATGCAAGTTCATCTACAACTGTAGCGGCGACATATGAGGAGTGGAAAAAGAAGGACAGGCAGGCCTACGGGCTGCTTGTCAACACCATCTCCAACCCGCATCTTCAGTACGTGAGTGACAAGGCTACTGCAAAAGAGGGATGGGACACGTTGTGCAAGAAGTATGAGAGCAAGGATCCTCTCGTTGTCTCCTCATGCTTTTGGAGGAGAAGATGATGGCACTGAAAATGCAGGGTGGCGAAGGGATGGAGGCGTACTTGGACAGGGCAAAGGAGCTGGCGAAGCAGCTGAAAGCAGCCGGCAACCCTGTCGAAGACACGCGCTTCGTCCTCCTCTTGCTGAGGGGACTCCCAACAAGCTATGACACGGTGCGAGAGACGTTGGAGTGCCAGCCGACTCTCGACCTGGACTTCATCTGCACGCACCTGGTGCAGGTAGAACTGCGTCGCAATGCAACAAAGCGCAATGACGGGAGCAGCAGTAGTGAAGCAGCTTTCATGGCCATGGGCTCACGCAACCAGCAGCAGCAGCAGTCCGGACAGCAGAGAGGCAAGAAGAAGGGCAAGTGCCACTATTGCCAGAAAGAGGGGCACTACAAGAAAGAGTGTTTCAAGTTCAAGAGGGACCAGAAGGAGCAGCAGCAGCAACAGCAAAAGCAGTAATCTCCACAGCAGCAACAGCAACAGTCACAGCAGCGTCAGCAGTAGCAGCAGCAGCAGCAGCAAAACCAGGCTGGTGTGCACCACTTTGGCAACATGAATGTGGCCAAGGAGGTGCGCGACCGTCTCTTCATGGCGAAATCTGACATGTCACAAGTGGAGAAGGCGGATCTCGCATGGTACAAGGACTCAGGGTGTACCAAGAGCCTAACACATCACAAGGAGTGGTTTACGCAGCTGCTGTCCATCCCTCCCTGTCCTATCACTCTGGGTGATGATCGGGTGGTGTATGCTGAGGGGATTGGGATTGTGGAGATGTTGTTGGAGACCCCGCGTGGCATTGAAGTGGGAGTGTTCCATGGCGTGCTGTACGTACCTAATGTTGCGTTCAATCTTCTCTCAGTGTCCTCTCTCACCAACACAGGACTGCGAGTCATCTTTGACGACGACTATGGCTACATCCTCGACAAGGAAACAGGAGAGGAGTTGGCCAGGTCGGTGAAGGAAGACGACATGTACCGCTTGTTGGGGACGACCAAGATCCCGCGCGAGCAGAGTCTTGCAGCAGTGGTACAGGCAATAGATGGGGAGATCTGGCATGCACGCTATGGCCACATCGGCATGCGTGCCTTGCAACAGCTTCAAGCGAAGCACATAGTGCGTGACTTGCCCACCATCTCCTACTTTGAGCAGCAGCTGTGCATCGGCTGTTTGGGAGGGAAGAAGCATCGTGAGGCGTTCTCTGGAGCAGGGGAGTGTGCAAAAGAGGTGCTGGAGCTGGTCCACACAGACTTGTGTGGCCCGATGCAGACCCAGAGCTTTGGAGACTCTAGGTATTTTCTGACCTTCATTGATGATTTCAGCCGTTACACTGCTGTGTACTTCCTTGCTTCCAAGGACCAGTGCTTTGACAGGTTCAAGGAGTTCAATGCAATGTTGATGAACCAGAATAGCAAGAAGATCAAGGCGCTGCGCAGCGACCGCGGTGGAGAGTACCTGAGCAAGGAGTTCCAGGACTACATCGCAGCAGCTGGCATCAAGGCGCATCGCACCGCGCCATACTCGCCGCAGCAGAACGGTGTAGCAGAACGTGCCAATCGTACTATCGTTGAGTCGGCGCGCTCCATGTTTCACGCGACTCGGCTGACCTACGACTTCTGGGCTGAAGCGGTGAGCACTGCGGTGTACATAAAGAACCGCAGTCCAACTAAGGCGTTGGAGCAGATGACGCCGTACGAGGCATGGTTTGGCAAGAAGCCGAGAGTGGGTCATCTTCGTGCGTTTGGCAGCTTGGCACACATGCACGTGCCAAAGGAGAAGCGGCAGAAGTGGGACGCGAAGAGCGCGCAGATGCTAATGATTGGCTATGACGTGGCAAGCAAGGCGTATCGCCTCTACGAGAGGGATACAGGCCACATCATCATCTCCAGGGATGTCGTCTTCAACGAGAGCAACGTCATCGGCACCAACATTGTCTGCGAAGAGGTAGCAGAACCAGCAGCTGACGAGGCAGTGGGAGCAGATATTCTTCCTGACCCAGTCTCTCCTGATCCTTCCTCCACTGTGACAGTGGGAGAACCAGTCTATTCTCCCATGTCTGATGTAGCAGATACAACGGCCTCATCGGCAGAAGTAGAGGAAGAAGATGACGCACCACCAGCAGCAGCAGTTGTGCCAGCAGCACCGCGCCAGCCGCCCGCTAACGTTCCAGCACCAAGTCGCAGGTATCCTCTTAGGGTGCGCTACAAGCCTGGTGAGCGCGGTCATTTCTGGATGCTGCAGAAACCAGAGCAGATGAATGTCGCAGTTGCTGCAGATTCAGATGAGCCAGCGTCATACAAGGAGGCCATGGCTGCACCTGATGCAGCAGATTGGGCGCAAGCCGTGCAGCAAGAGATACAGTCGCAGCTGGATAACGGCACGTGGGAGCTGACTGAGCGTCCACCTGGACGAAAGGTGATCAAGTGCAAGTGGGTGTTCAAGAAGAAGCGGGGAGCAGATGGCAACCTGAAAAAATACAAGGCGAGGCTGGTCGCCAAGGGCTACTCGCAGCAGGAAGGCATCGACTACACGGAAACCTTTGCTCCTGTTGCAAAGTTTTCCTCTGTGCGCACGCTCCTTTCTTATGCAGCAGCTGAGGACTTCGAGATTCACCACATGGATGTCAAGACGGCATTCTTGAACGGTGACTTGGAGGAGGAGATCTACATGGAGCAGCCAGAGGGGTTCGTCATGGATGGCCAGGAGCACCTGGTTTGCAAGCTGCAAAAGTCGCTGTACGGCCTCAAGCAAGCATCGCGTGCTTGGAACCAGAAGTTGGATGCGGCATTGCAGTGCATGGGGTTTGAGCGTAGCGGGTGTGACTACAGCGTGTATCGCTCGCAGCATGAGCATGAGATCCTCATCATCATTGTCTATGTGGATGACATGCTCCTCCTTTCCAATAGCATCTCTGCACTGCAGGAGTTCAAGGAGGCCATGCAAGAGCGCTTCCAGATGTCTGATCTCGGGGAGGCATCATACTTCCTCGGTATCCAGATCACGCGTGACCGCAAATCATGCTCTCTCTCGCTGCAGCAGAGCCGATACATCAAGGATGTCTTGCAGCGGTTCGGCATGGCAGAGGCTAAACCCATCGGCACGCCGCTGGAGACGCGGCAGTACCTCGTGAGCTTCAATGGAGAAGCGGATGCAGCTGAGCGGCAGAAGTACCAGAGCGCCGTCGGCAGTCTCATGTACCTGATGGTGGCAACCAGGTCGGACCTCGCACAGGCTGTGAGCGCTGTGAGCCAGCACATGGCGAACCCCGGACCTGAGCACCAGAAGGCAGTGAAGCAGATCTTCCGCTACCTTGCTGGAACCATGAACATCGGCATCACGTACAACGGCAACAACAACAACATCATTGGCTATACAGACGCAGATTGGGCTTCAAACCCTGAGGACCGCAAGTCCATCTCTGGACATGTGTTCCTCATGAATGGTGGGGCCATCAGCTGGTGCAGCAAGCGGCAGGTGGTCGTGGCCACCTCAAGCACGGAAGCTGAGTACGTCTCTCTCA
>SZWC01011190.1:37285-57167 GCA_023375785.1 Penium margaritaceum | reverse complement strand
TCAGAGTGTGCTGACTAGGATAAAGGTACCTCTCCTTACTTTTTAGGTGAGGTGAGATCCTTGTGTGCTAGCCATGGACTCATGGCGATTCTCCATGGGTTTGTGGGTGATGTGACCACTAGGAGTGTGCCATGAGAGCATTCTCTAGCTCTCTAGGTCGTGTCTGACTGGTCAGCCTGATTGCTAGGCTGATTTCCTCCCTTGTGTGAGATTGTGGACTCTAGTGTGTGAGCCTTAGCCTCCATGGCTAAGTGGTGTGACTTGTGAGAGGGCTGACTTGCCCAAGCTCTAGCTCTATATGTACTCCATCATTTTGAGTGATTGAACAACCATTCTTCAGCACAACTGATGCCCTTTCAGTCCCACATGCTCGCTGCTCCAAGACTCCCTCTCTCCTCCAGATCCAACACCGGGACGTCGCGGCTAAAAGGGGGGGGGGATGTGTTACGTACCAAAAGTACACGAGTCCCTAATCTTGTCAAATAGACATTTACGTTATTACAAAAAGAACCCATCGCGTTGCGAGGACCATGATATTCACTCCGACGGCCGGTGGCAAACTGGCCCACAATCCCGTCCCCATTCTCGAACCTTCTGATAGCTTCGACCACTCACAAATCTACGAACAGATGTATCACGACCTTTTGGTCAACTTCTCGACGACTCTCGTTAATTTGGATTTACAAAGATGCATTGTGCATCTTCATCGTCGATTCTCGAAGACCCTTGACTTCTTGGTAGACCTTCTTGAATCCGACCACTCACGACACGACTCTGCACTCGCCGCTCGACATTCGACCCGATGACCCCGGCTATGATTCATTCGCAACTCATCACTTGTATATGCATGTGCGATCATTTCAACATTTTTCATCGAAGTACACTTACCGCTAATTATAGAATTTTAGCGTACGAATCATTCTGCGGCTAAAAATGGTCGTCAAATAACTATCGGGTGCTTGGGGTACTCGAGGCTTTAGTTTCGAGGAGCCAATGTCCGGAAACATGTAATAGGCTAGAGTCTGGTTTGACTCTAGTCTGGAAAATTTCAGTGGCCGGATTCTAGGTGAAAGGAATGCCGCGATGGAAAATCCATCACGTCACTCCTCCTCCACTCTTAGCTTGACGCTAGGAACCTGTTCCAGCATGGCAATGCCACATGGAACGCTAGGGCTTTAGGATGCATGTTTGAAAAAATTCCCTATGACGACTACGTCCATTTGTGGCGCGGTTTGCCTCAGCCAAAATGGCTGAGGTGACCATTCGCTCCCCCTCCTTGGACTACACTTTCAGAGGGCCTAAGTTTTGGGTTCAGAAGTTCGTCGCAAAACAGACTATGGCTGTTACATTGGTATCAAAGCCAGAGCTTTCGCGAGAGAAGACAGATGTGGGTGTCGGAAATACGCGGACGTCCGATCTTGACATCGATGGACACTGTCTGCCGTCTGTGCAGTTTACATCACAAAAAAAAGTTTGGACCAGTTTGTCCAAACGTCGTCCGATCGGTGGAGAGAGCGAGCTGGCCGAGCCCTGTCAAGCAGAGAGGCGAGCTAGAGCTACGACGAGCCGAGTGAAAGAAAAGAAAAAAGGGAGCCCCGGGGAATCATCAAACATCGCCCGAAAGGCGTCGTGGCAGCGTCAAGCGTCGAGCATTGATGATCTTGTCGAGCTCAGAAGGGAGCCGAGAGGAGAGATCAGGGGAGTGCATCTCCCCGCCTTCCCGACACCTCGTCAGGGTGCCGACGGGGAGGAGAGGGATGGACTCCCTCCCCCCCCCTCCCCCCCTCTTCCACACCACGGATAGCGCCAAAGGGAGGAGAGGGACAGAATCCTTCCCTCCCTCCTCAAGCATGGCGCCGACAGCACCGAAGGGGAGGAGGGGGACGGGAGCCCCATTCAACCCCCACCCCTTCCATGGCGCCGGCGGCACCTAGGGGGGCAGATGAGGGAAGAGGTTTCCACCTCCCTCCCTCGCTTATGGCACCGACGGTGCCAAGGGAGGACGGGTGAGGAGTGTCTCCCCCCCTCCCCTCGTCCATGGTGTCGGCGGCGCAAAGGAGGACGGGTGAGGGGAGAACTCACCCCTCCCCCTCGTCAATGGCACCGGCTGCACCAAGGGGGGCGGTTGAGGGGAGGGTCTCCCCTTCTCCCCCTCGTCCAGGGCACCGACGGCGCCATGTGGGGGCTGGTGAGGGGACCCCCCCCCCTCCCCTCGTCCATGGCACCGACGGCGCCAAGGGGGG
This sequence comes from Penium margaritaceum, assembly GCA_023375785.1. Taxonomy (NCBI): domain Eukaryota; kingdom Viridiplantae; phylum Streptophyta; class Zygnematophyceae; order Desmidiales; family Peniaceae; genus Penium; species Penium margaritaceum. The sequence continues at coordinate 54,924 of SZWC01011190.1, read as the reverse complement.
CGGGTGTGGGGAGAGCCACCCCCCCCACCTCGTCCATGGCGCGGATGGCACCAAGGGGGACTGGTGAGGGGAGAGTCCCCCCCCCCCTCCCGTCTATGGCACGGACACCGCCAAGGGGACGTTGAGGGGAGCGTCTCCTCCCCTCCCCCACCCACTCCCTCGCCCATGGCACTGACGGTGCCAAGGGGTAGCTGAGGGGGGAGTCCCTCGACTCCCCTTCCCTCCCGTAGCATCGTCTGTGCCACAGAGTCGTGGAGGGGAGCACCTCCCACCGCCCGATCGGTAGGCAGGAGGAGAGGGAGGGGAGAGGAGGGAGCTTCCTCCCTCCTCTCACCTCTGGCGGAGGAGATTGCTCTCTAGACAAGCACTAGCCGATGATTTAATTTGACCGGCAGAAATGTGCGTTTGTGGCACAAGCGGTTGATGTCAACTGAGTACACAAGGAGTCGCGTGTCCGATTCTTGAGTATGGATCTTGTCTCCTTCTTTTTTCCCAAGCCTTGCCCACGGAAACTTGAGATAACATCCTCCTCTGAACCCGGTTTTGACCGCCGTAAGAAATGGCAAGGAGCTTGGACTGAGCTCTACAATAGTTTGAGAATTTCTCAAATATTGTTTTGACATATTGTTACGTTCATGGAAAATGGGAAGACCGATTGTTTTCCCAACACACCACCAGGTGACGTTCAGAAGATTCCAAGCATGAAACAAAAAAGGGGCACTTGACGTGCCAAAAATGGTTTCATTTTCCATGAATCCTCAAGTTGAGGAATTATATGTCAACCGTATTCAAAAGTGTTTGAAACGGTGAAAACGTTTGTATTCGAACCCGAGTGTGTGGTCAAATGATCATGGGTTTTGACGCAAAAATGTAAAAGCTCTAGTTGAGTACTTCCAAAAATCAGCAGCCCTGATTTTCTTTTTCTTATCCATTCCAAAGCACAAAAAGGAGGAAAATCGACAGATTTCCATGTTGTGAATGGATTTCACTTGGAAATGCTTCAATGTGAGAAATTTAGCATCGACAGTGCCTAAATTATTGTGGATTAACCTCATAGTTTGAGGTATTTTGTGACAAAACCCGTAAGGGTTGACTGTTAAAAAGTCATGCAATGGCTCAATACAGGTTGTACATGTGATAAACAGTTTTGTTTACGCAAAATGATGACTACAACATGTACTTGGTTGTCAAACCACAATGGTGACGTGCATTGAGATGAAATCTCGATGAAAAATAATGAAAGCACCGAACGTGCTATGACGACTCGACGACTCACCTACTCGTTACAACAATACAAAATGTACAGATTGCACAAAACGAGTGTCGATTGCACAGTTACATGGGCGTTGATTACATCATAGATGTAAGTGCCAATTGCACTACAAGCAATAGCAGAAGTGCTAGTTGCATAAATTTTGTCGATGTCGAACACACCTATGGAAAAGTGCCAGTTGCATTTTTTATCACAAATGCCGGAAGCATCCGTGATCTTAGCGCCGAACGCACTGCTCATGGTCGACAGAGATATGACCAAAATAATTACCAATTGAGTATCCACATGGGTGTCGATTACACCAAGGATGCTGGGTATTTTCATTTATGAGTGGATATTGATAAAACAAGAATTTGAGTGCCGATCGCACTCAACATACACATGATGGTGAAAATCCCCGCACAGGGATCGAGCACCCAAAATTGACAAGTGCCGGTTACACTGGGAGCATGACCAACGTGGTAGATACAATTGTAGCATTCATGCGAGTGTCAAACACACAATCGCAATGAGCGTTAAATGCATGGCCGACGGGTGCGTTGGTTAAATCGACACGAGTGTCGAATACACCGTTGTCATGAACGCTGATTGCGCGATTGACAAAAGTTGCGGGTTCCACTTTTGTCGTGGGTGCCGAATGCACCACTGATGCGAGTGCCGAATGCACTATGGCCATGAGTTCTGAGTGGACTAGCGATGCGCGTGTTGATGGTACAACACATGTTATAAGATGCCGATTGTAACGATAACATGGGTGCCAATTGCACCCCATTGCATCAACTAGCAATAACTAGCCAGCTCGTTGCCTCGTAAGGCTAGCTTGCGATAGACCACAATACAAAAGCATACAATCTATGCGCGGAGTGGTTCCATTGGCAAGTGCGTCAAGTGCATTACTCAAAACGCCTAGAACACATTGTTTGACGTTTGCAAGACATCTCGACGAAGTCGAGGATGGTCATACTGCCGAACTTTTCAAATGGAGAACAGACAGGCATGGCTAGAAACAATCAGAAATGGTTGTGGTGATCATATGTATGCCCAAACAGCGTAACAAAAACACGATGATCTCGGTCGTTACCGCCAGTGAAGACCATTGGAAGTTTAAAACTACAGCTTGCTTTTAGCAGTATGGAAAGGTACTTTTGAAAGAAGTACGCACCAAATTTTAATGGATAAATCACATGGGTAAGGAGGACGAGTTCCTCAAATTTGGACCATGCTAAAGGTGGACGAACTCCTCCATATCCATACATATAACGTGGTACAAAAGCCAAGTCGGTTGAGTACCAGTTCCAAAACATGCACTGCTTGCATGACCACAAAGGGTCAGAGCGCATGACCAAGTGCCGGAGACAACCCTCTTTCTAATGGGTCAAGGTATGCGATTCATACCATGGTACTTCAACCACATAAAATTGGGTACACGGCATGCGTGGAAAACGTGTACGAAATGCACAAAAACCTAATCCACTATGTGTTGGTGCATCGATCACGACACCCAGTTATGGATAAGTTGGACAGACAAATGATCACAATGGTTTTGTGACATTTGAAAAAGCTAACGATATCAGTTGATTTCTTGGATAAAATTGGTGACATCATTTCACCAAACAAGTAGTTTTGTTATGGGAGCCGCCGGTCAAGGTGGTGATTACGTCATCACGCTGATATCAAATGCATGTTTTGATGCACCCATCGTATTATTCGTGAAAAACCGTACGAAATTGACCCAAGAACCGGGTCATTCGGTGTAGGGACAAGAAAGATACGGCCGTGCAAAGGTAGGAGGCCCACCTCCAGAAAACAGGAGATGTACTGGTTCGACCCCGCGTACGGCGGAGCGACTTTCTCGCCCACTACAGTCGAAGTGCCCCTGGATGGACGCTTAGCCAATGAGGCAAGGTTCATTGGAGTCCATGGGCACTTCGGGATGGTGGCTGGAGCTGCATTCGTAAGGAAGGACGCTTCGGGCGGCCGTGACCCCCGCTGGAGGTGCTGCGAGCGGCAGTCACGTGTGGAGCACTCAAACGGCCATAACTTGCCGTTTCTCCACGGATTGAGGCGTCCTTTGGTGCGTTAGAAAGCTCGCAACACGTAGTAAATGATGCATGTGTTATTTGCGTGATTATACCTTAGCAGAGGGCTTCGGAGCGCCGAGGAGCTCTCGGTTGGCTCATAGGGGCTGGTACATAAGGAAGCCAAGGGGTTGTTCTAGGCATGCCAATCTGACCCAGAGACTTTGTACATTGACTTTTACTGATGTATCAAGTCTAATTATTATTTCCTTGCCCATCTCTCCTTGTTATCCAAGCATCACCTTCCACACATCCATTCGATCCTACAAGTCTTCCGCAATGCACCTTGGTGCAAACGCCACTGGGAGAGTCACACGGCGGGAACCTCGATCACTAGCAGCGGTTTTGCTGTTAGGAGAGGGTCGTGCGACATCTCAAGGGTTGGCTCACACACCAAGGGGTCGAGGATGGGAGGTTTATCCCAAGGGCTCGGCATGTGACCGTCACGCCGGGCGCCCCTCAGTTCACATTTGGTATTAGAACATGTGGACGTTCGCTTAGCTTTGCGCGGACCCAAGGGAGGTAGCAGATCTGCCACAATTGCGTTTGGCCAAAAAACATTCGTCACAACCGGAAGCATGGCAGCCGTGGCTTACGACCAGGCCTACCTCATGGAGGAGATCCGGCGTGCTCTTGACGAGTTGCGTCAAGAGAACCAGCAGCTGTGTGCAGAGGTTGAGGCAAGGTACGTCGGCCAAGGGAGCAGTGTGTTGGGGGGTGTTGCATTGGCATCCGCACCTGCCTTTTGGTGGCCCAAGCCGAAGGAGCCGGAGTTCTACACCGGCAAGGGCAGTGTGTGTGTGTGGCTCTTCATGGTGAACTCATGTTTCACGGCGTTGGACGTTCTCATGGGAGAAGATGCCCCGAGACTGGAGTACGCACCTACGCTACTCCGGGGAATGGCGTTGCAGCGGTGGTCGGCATTGTGCCGGCGGAACGCCGTTGGGTTGCCGGATGGGCTGGGGGCCGGGGCGCGGCTTCAGCCATTGCTGAGTCTACCGCTGGGGCGGGAAGTGCAGCTCAGTGCGTGGGCATTGACAGAAAAGTCAGAGAAGTGGGAGCAGTTCAAGACGATGCTCCAGGCGTGTTTCGACCTCCTCAACGGCAGCCGGGCCGCACGTGACAAGATCAAACATTCAAGCAAGGCGGACCAGTCCAGGACTAGACCACACGCTTCATGACTTTGGCGGCGCAGATCGACGACCTCTTGGACGCGGCGGCATACGACCGCTACCATGACGGCCTGAAGCCGCACGTCCAACGTGAACTCGCGGTGCTCGGGTTGCGGACCTTTGCGGAGTTGGTCTCGGTGGCAGAGCGCATCGACGCGGTAAGCTACAATGCGCACTGGACCAGCTATGCAACACAACCACGGGTAGAGCAGCCGGGTCAAGCTGTGCCCATGGAGGTGGATGCAATCCAAGCTGGGCAGCGGGGCGCGGGCAGACAGCAAGTACCGAGAGGCAAGTACTAGGCTTGTGGTGAGGAGGGTCATCGCAAGCGGGATTTCCCTAAGCGCAAGGCACAGCAGGGAAATGGGCAGCAGCAGTGAGGAGAGGACGACCTTCTGTTGGAATTCTTTCATCCGCAAGGGAAAGCACCGGCCCTGAAAGGCTTTTTCCAATTAAGGAGCTGCATCAAGTGCTGTTGCGGAATGAAGGTGAGACTCGGCAGTTTCCAGGGATCATCCTGGAGCTGGTTCTTGAGATTCCGGAGGGGAGTTTCAAGGGTCAGAGGAAGCTACGCGGGTTGCTGGACGGCGGTGCGAGCCATAGCTTCCTCAATGACAGGTTCGCAACGAGGTTGGAGCTTGCACGGCTGCCGGGGACATCAGCCAAGGCGCGGCCGGTGTCCGGAGTGGTGGAGTGCAACAGGCCTCTTGTCAAGCACAAGGTCCGTATGGGTGAGTTGGTGTGCGCCATGGGGTTCCACACTTGCCCTATGGATGATTACGATTGCTTGATCGGCCAGGATTGGTTGCACGCCTGGAATCCAGAGGTGGACTGGAGGTGCAACCGGGTGGTCGTGAAAGCGGGCGGGAAAAATCTCATTTTGCCGTTGTGGCATGGTGAGGGAAAGGAGTCGGAAGTGGCGGAAGCGGAAAAGCAGTTGCGCATCATCAACATGTAGCAGCTGAAGTGGTGTGAGCGCAAGGGTGGCCAGGTTTACTTGGCATGGGTGCGTCCACAATAAGCAGCAGAGTAGCAGATTGCAGCGGTTGAAGCAGAGGAGGGACAGCCGGTGGAAGGTGCGGGGGCTCCAGAGTTGCCTCCCAGTGTTGGGGAGGTGCTCAAGGAGTTCGGGGACGTTTTTCTGGATGAATTGCCAAAGGGGCTGCCACTTTGACGTGACATCGACCACAAGATCGAGGTGGTGCCAGGTTCATCACCAACGATTCGGTCTTACAACCGCATGAGCTTGCGGAGCTCAAGAAACAGTTCGGGGAGTTGGTGGACGAGGGCTTCATTTGGCCATTGGTGTCTCCATACGCGGCACCAGTGCTGTTCATCAAGAAGAAATCAGGCGAGCTGCGAATGTGCGTGGACTACCGGGTGCTCAACAACATCACGGTGAAGAACCGCTACCTGTTGCCACGGGCCGAGGAGTTGTTCGACCAGCTTCGAGGCGCGCGCGTCTTCAGCAAATTGGACCTGAGGTCGGGGTATCACCAAATCCGCATTGCAGAGGAGGATGTGGAAAAAACTGCATTTCAGATGCGTTATGGACACTTTGAGTATCTCGTGATGCCTTTTGGGCTAACGAATGCTCCTGCTACGCTCATGGCGTTGATGAACCGGGTGTTCCACCCCTACTTGGACTAGTTCGTGGTCGTTTTCCTCGACGATATCCTTATCTACTGGTGGACGATGGAGGAGCACCAAGAGTACCTACGGACGGTGATGGAAGTGCTGAGAACGAAGCGGTTGTTTGCCAAAATCAGCAAGTGTGAATTTTCCAAGCAGGAGGTGGAGTTCCTCAGGCACATTGTCAGCGGGAAGGGTATCCGCATGGACCCTAAAAAGGTGGAAGCAGTGAAGGAGTGGCCAGAGCCGGCGTGCGTGCGTGACATCCAAGTTCTTTAGGGTTTCACGAACTACTGCCAGAGGTTTATCCGGGGGCATGCGGCAATGGGAGCACCCTTGACAGACTTGCTCAAGAAGGGGCGCCAATGAGAGTGGGGTGCAAAAGAGGGGCAAGCCTTCGGTGCAATGAAGGCTACCATGGGTCAAGCCCGGGTGTTGGTGCATCTGGACACGAGCAAGGAGTACGTGTTGGCGACGGATGCAAGTGACTATGCGATCGACGGGGTGTTGATGCAGGACCAAGGGAAGGGGTTGTAGCCCATCACGTACTACTCCAAGAAGCTGAAAGGGGCTGAGCTCAACTACCCAATCAACGAGAAGGAGATGCTCGCGGTGGTCCAGGCCTTCAAGCAATGGAGGTGCTACCTTGAGGCGCAGTGGTATGTGGTGCACACGGACCACTATGCGCTCAAGTACCTCAAGTCGCAGCCGAACCTGAGTCGTCGTCAAGTACGGTGGATGGAGTTGTTGGAGGGAAGTTTCGACTACCAGATCCAATAAAAACCTGGGAGGATCAACCCAGCAGACCTGCTTTCGCATCGCCCGGACTTGGGCGTGCATGCGATCACGGTGCTGGCGGGATACCCAATCATCCGTAGCTTGTTTGCACACAGGTATGTGGAGGACGAGGACTTTGCCGGTCGTACGATAAAGGGGTGCAAGTGGGACGACCAATATTGGCAGCGTGAGAAGGGGAACCAGATTGTGGTGCGGCGGAGTGCGTCATTGCGACAGGCGTTGTTAGAGGAGGTGCACGACTCGCACTATAGTGGTCATTTTTTCCACGACAGGACCTTCAAGATGCTTGCGCACCAATATTGGTGGGCGACGATGGGAGCAGATTGCGAGGAGTACGTGAGCAGCTGTGACACGTGCCAAAGAATCTAGTCACAGAGGATGCGGGCGCCAGGTGAGCTACAGCCGCTACCGGTGCCGGAACGCCGGTGGACGGACATCTCACTGGACTTTGTGGGGGGTCTTCCCTGGGGCAGAACAGGCAACACCATGGTGCTAGTGGTGGTGGACCGGTTTAGTAAGATGGCGCACTTTATCCCATGTGCGGAGAAGGTCACGGCAGTAGAAACAGCTCAACTCCTCTAGCAACACGTCATCAAACTTCACGGGGTGCCGAAGTGCATGGTCTCAGACCGGGCTTCATCTACCGGTTTTGGGCGGAACTCTTCAAGAAGTTGGGCACTCGTGTGGCTCTTTTATCGGCTTACCATCCCCAAACGGATGGCCAAACTGAGCGCACCAATCAGACCATGGAGCAGCTGCTGCAGGGGATCTTGGAGCCCGATGGTGACGGATGGGAATACAAGCTTCCGGTGGCTGAGTTTGCCTACAACTCAGCAGTGCACGCCTCTACTGGATGGTCTCCCTTTGAGGTGGTGTATGGGATGCAGCCTGCATGTCCCTCAGACATGGCAACGGGATCGGACCTACCCGATGTGCAGCAGTTTGCAAGTGACTTCACGGAGGTATGGCGCGGCGTGCGCGATGCGCTTCACAAGGCACAGTAGCAGATGAAGCGGCAAGCGGAAAAGCACCGGACAGCCGAGGAGTTCTCGGTGGGACAATAGGTGTTGCTGAGCTCGCGGAATCTGCAGCTGGCGGGGTGGGCAACGACAAGCTCAAGCCTCGGCGGGTGTGCCCTTTTCCGGTCAAGGAGAAGCGGTCCGCAGTGAGCTACGAGTTGGAACTATCGGACCACTACAGGATCCAACCCATGTTCCACGCTTCTCTTCTTAAGGCCTACAAGGAGCCGGATGCGCAGTTCGCGTTGCGGGGACGGACTCTTCCTCCACCGGTCTTGGTGGAGGGTGAAGAGGAGTACGTGGTGGAGAACATTCTCGGACACCGTCGGCGCGGTAACGGATGGCAGTACCTGGTGCAATGGCTTGGATATGGGCCTGAGAACAACTGCTGGATCCCCGAAGATTATTTCAAAAGGGGCAGTGCTGTTAACACGGTTCTTCGAGCGTACCAGGAGCGCACCAGGACGGTGCGCCCTCGGAGGGGGGGTGATGTTATGGGAGCCGCCGGTCAATGTGGTGATTACGTCATCACGCTGATATCAAATGCATGTTTTGATACACCTAGTGTATTCTACGGGAAAAACCGTGCGAAATTGACCCAAGAACCACGTCATTTGGTGCAGGGACAAGAAAGATACGGTTGTGCAAAGGTGAGAGGCGCACCTCCAGAAAACAGGAAACGTACCGGTTCAACCCCGTGCATGGCGAAGCGACTTTCTCGCCCACTACAGCTGAAGCTCCCCTGGATGGACGCTTAGCCAATGAGGCAAGGTTCATTGGAATCCATGGGCGCTTCGGGATGGCGGCTGGAGCTGCATTCGCAAGGAAGGGTGCTTCGGACGGCCGTGACCCTCGTTGGCGGTACTGCCAGCGGCAGTCACGCGTGGGGCACTCAAACGGCAATAACATAGCCGTTTCTCCACGGATTGAGGCGTTCTTTGATGCGTTGGAAATATCGTGATGTGTAATATATGATTCTTGTGATTACACCTCAAAAGAGGACTTCGGAGCGCCGAGGGGCTCTCGGCTGGCTCATAGGGACTGGTACATAAGGAAGCCTAGGGGTTGTTCTAGGCATGTCAATCTGACCTAGAGACTTTGTACATTTACTTTTACTGATCTATCAAGTCTAAGGATTCTTTCATTGCCCAAATATCCTTGTTCTCCAAGCATCACCTTGCACACGTCCATTCGATCCTACAAGTCTTCCATAGCACACCTTGGTGCAAACGCCACCGGGGGAGTCGCCCGGCGAGAACCTCGATCACTAGCAGCGATCTTGCTGCTAGTAGAGGGTCATGCGACATCTCAAGGATTGGCCCACACACCAAGGGGTTGAGGGTGGGAGGTTTATCCCAAGGGCTCGGCGTGTGACCGTCACGCCGGGCGCCCCACGGTTCACAGGTTTGGTGGACGCTGGACGTGTGCCACGACAGTCGCACGTCCCATTGCGCTACAATGTTCAAAGGCGAATGTGATCATTTCATGATTGTTTCTGTGTTGTGACTATTTCATGAGATATGAAACAGACCTGGTCTAATAGCATGCCGAATTCAATCCTTGAGGATTGCGACTGTGTCGCGTGTACACAGTGTGTACTGGATGCATCAGTGCCTTTGGAAGGTTCTCTGCATCATCAGTCATGACCAATGCAAACATCGGTCCGTGATGGAACGTGTCAAGGATGATATGCTTGAATAAATTCTTAATAAAGAAACCATTAGTGCCCTCTCACTTGGTGAGTGATGGATACAAATTGGGGTATCCGACCGGTACCGACAATAAAAAGGTACATGAGCGTACTCACAACCCTGTTCAGTAGACAATGGCTATTGTCAACGGAGGTCGTAATTGCGCCAGAGGGGTGGAAACTCTTCGATGGGTCCTCTACGATTTGAGACACCGCAGTGCGGTGGTTGAAGATCGCAAGAGTCAATTATGGCGTCTGACAAGATTGACCGAATGTCAAAAGCGAACAAACTTGAAGGCGACACCTTCTGTCTATCATCACTCGGTGAGTGAACATGTCATGGACATTGATAGACAAAAATACATAAACCGACGTCGATGACCTAAATTCATCCACAGTTTGGTGAAAATCCATTTCAGAGAAAATGAGCGACACTCATTTTCAACTTAATGGTGCTCCAGAGAACTATGACGATCTCAAAGATTGCTACAAACCAACTACGACATGGTTGGGATCACGTCAGGGTCTAGGTTTTGCGTTTTAAGCTTATGACCGTGGAGACGATCTATAAGCCGACAGTTTTATGCTAACAATGTTTTAGCACCTACATCTTGGTGGTCCGACCGACAACACGAGTCATAATCAATAGAGGTAAAATAATGATCAATGTGTCAAAAATGTTGATGTGAAAGGACTCTTCAAGATGGTTCTTGAGAAACGATATTTCTCATTAGATTCTTTTGATGTTTTAAGAAACATCTCAAAGTTAAGGCCATCATGACACGGTACACTAGTGGTGTACGTCATGCTTTTGAAACATCATGCAGATGGATTCCGGTCATACCAAGGCATGGTGTAGCACCAGTTATCCAATTTGTTGGAATAAAACCAATCTCCGAGAGAGATCATAATGACTACGGTGTAGTCGAACCATGCTTCACTGACCCAAAAGGTCATGGTGAAGACACTCAATCCCCTTGGTTTTGGGGGTGGTTCAATTGAAGTACATTGCTGAACGCAAGTATAATACAATGTTGGATGTCGTTGCGGTGGTATCCACAATGGTGGATGTTTGCCGGAATGTCTTTGATGATGGCGATCCCCTCCACGAGTGCCTCGGGCGAGGAATATGGAAAAACACTCTATTGAATGGAAGTACCGAAAGTACATAATAGAAGACATTGAAGCAACGCGGATTGCTGCAACTTGGCAAACACAATTCATTGATGTGATCTTGCATGGAACCCTTGCAAGCGATTATGTAATCACAAACAGATTCAGGAACTAGTTGTTCCAGGGTCACCGGATGTGATTCGGAGGTGTTCGATCACAATCACATGGAACTGACACCCAAAAGGTGTTCTTCCAACTTGTACCGAAATGATTGTGATCATGGTACACCCGTTTGGTGAATACCGTACGATGAACACTTTGTCCGTGGATGAAATCCATGGTTGTTGAGATTGGTTATCTCAGTTAACCTAGTTCAAAAGCAGTGTGCTTTTCAAGGGGACGTGAGCGGCAGCCTACGGTACCCATTTCAGACAAAAATGAGGAGATGATGGTTGGGACCAAGATCATCTAGGTCGGAGCATTGTCGTGTCCAGTGATGGACTTTGACGGAAGATGCGCATGTCAGACGACCAATGCCGCCTCCTTCATAGATGAGTGCAATCTTTGAATGGAAAAACAAGTGTGCTCAGCAACCATGTCTTAGGATCTTGGTGCCTGCCAACCCTAAGAAAAAGCTAGCATGCGAGTTGCATGGGCTTAGTGGAGCTTGGTCGAGCTCAGCCAACCAACGCACAGGTTTTGAAAGAGGTCTAGAAGATCTAGACGTGGTCATGAACACGTGGTTGCAAACTGAGAGGACTGATGTGCGGATCTTGGATTGCACATATTGACAATGTTGCGAGGAGGTACCACCTTGACAACAACCCCTTGGAAGAGATGATGTCTAAACGACATGGAAAGTGTTGTGTGGTCCTGGACAGTTTTTGCGGGGACGCCCGGTAAATTGGTCTCAGGGACGCTCCTTACAAAGGGGGAGGAGGCGTCACCACAACAACGTGCTGAACATGTACCACACGGAATGTAGAAAATTTTATTCTATGTACCCTCTTCCCAACTGGTAAGACATTGTTGACAATGTACGTCCCAAAAGGCATCGACCATGCCACTGATACATACTTGTGATGAGTCTTCGGTGAAGACTCACCAACACTTGTAAGAAAGTACAAGGATTGTACGTGTCTCATCTTGGCAAGAGCCAAGGAATCACGCGATCAACACTACGTGTTGTGCGCAAATGACAATGATAAAAAAAAAACCACAAGTGTGTGGTTGATTGTGCATGAACGTGATGCAACCGTGTTGCGGATGACAAGAGTTCACACACGTGATCTTGTTTGCGCTTCTTGTTGCATGGTTTGCATCGTGAAGTACGTGATGATCAAACCTACGTGAGCAAAGACGAACCGGGACGGTTCGAAGCAAAGGGGGAGGAATGCAGCGTACAGACCATTTTTACGGTTAAAAATGGTCGTTAAATAATTATCGGGTGCTTCGGGTACTCGAGGCTCTAGTTTCGAGGAGCCAAAGTCCGAAAACATGTAATAGGCTAGAGTCTAGTTCGACTCTAGCATGGAAAATGTCAGTGGCCGGATTCTAGGTGAAAGGAATGCCACGATGGAAAATCCATTGCGTCACTCCTCCTCCACTCTTAGCTTGACGCTAGGTTCTTGTTCCAGCGTGGCAATGCCACGTGGAACGCTAGTGTTTTATGATAGATGTTTGCAAAAATTCCCTATGACGACTACGTCCATTTGTAGCGCGGTTTGTCTCAGCCAAAATGGTTGAGGTGACCATTCGCTCCCCCTCCTTGGACTACACTTTCTGAGGGCCTACGTTTTGGGTTTAGAAGTTAGTCGCGGAACAACCCACGGCTGTTACAAAACTGCTTAAATGTCCCAAATTCTAAATCATGTTTAGCCTTACAACATCTACCTGTTCACCATCTACGCTCCGTTCGGCGTAACAAAGCCCCCCGACTCCTCGGCGGAGCTTCTCGAATCCGACCACTCACGATACGGGTCCACATGCGTCACTCGACGACCGACCTAATGACCCCGACTATGCCTCATTTGTAACTCTACACTTGTTTATACATGTTCGGTCATTTCGACACTTGTCATCGATGTACACTTGTCACCAATTATAAATTGCTTAATTGTCCCAAATTCTTAATCCTTCTCTGCCTCGCAACTTCTATCTGTTCACCATCCTCTCTACGTTCGGCATAACAAAATTGGAAACCATTTTCACAACACTCATTATTGCGCCAGTGAGTGGTAAGGAAAGTTCTTTGAGGTCCCAAAAAGAAGTGGTAGAACTTTGTGTAGTAAGCCTTGCAAGGATTATTTTGTTTTGTGATTATATTAAGGGCATAATAAACCTTCTTCCCAATCCGCGAGGGGGTTGGTGACGCCCTACCCAGCGACTAAATTATATTGACGCCCTGCCCAACGACTTAAAAAACAAAACTGCCCTGCCCACTCACCATGCTCGATCAACGGCATGCTTCGCTGATCAAGCAAAGCGAGGTGGGGCATGTCGACCCCCCTCGCGACTCTCCTTCCCACGCGAGAATCGCGATCGAGCGATGAGCTCTTTGTTTTTCTTTTCTAAACGAAAACCCCCTAGTTTGATTTAGGGTTTTGTATGTTTTGTGCGGGTTCTGCCCGCGATCAAGCGAAAACACCCGTTTTCAAGATCAAGTGGAAACGCTCATTGTCGTTAAAATTTTGAACTCGCAAACCCTAATGGTTTTCAAGCAAACCTTAGTCAAACCCTACCCCGAATAACATTCGGGGTTTTAGGGTTTTATTTTTGCGCGAGCTCCTGCTGGACCCCGCTGTAGCGGGGCCCATCAGGTTCCCTTTCAACGCATGGGGAGTCTCGGACCCTCCATGCGAACCATACGTAAGCCCACCTCCATGAACATTCACAAACCCCTCGAATGAGGGGTTTCTGAATGTTCGAAGAAAGCAATGATGTCAGCATGTCGACGCTGCATCACATGTAGCGTCTGAGGAACTGCTAGGAAGCTTCCTAACCTTGCTGCTACTGACATGGCGACACTGTACAGTCAGCTGGCGTAGTAGCGAGCAAACAGGTGCAAGAAAGAGCAAGGGTCAAGTTAGGGAGACACGCAAAGTCTCATAAGCTCCAATAGCTTGGTAATGCAGAGAGAAATGACAAATGAAAAGCACATAGCATAAATAGCTGCCGCGGCGCAAGCGGGTGACGCACGCGACAGTGTCAATTTGTCCGAGAACCGGCCCAAAAACCACTGTTTGGTCGTAACTCTGCGCACAAGTATCCAAATGCAACACCGTTTTAAACATAGAGATGCAGAATCTCGAGCCGGACGCTACGACTGGTCACACGCATATGTCCGGCATCGATCGGTGGACAGACAATGCAAAACATGCAGATCGGGCTCAAGAGCCAGTCCACCGAGAAAACTCTAGCGTCTGGAAAAAAACCGCAAAGCACCCCGGCGAGCACCCAAGACGTCGTGGCAGCTATCTGGTAGCTGCTGCTGGGTGGAGCCACCACTCATCGGTGCTCCGGCGCCAGTTACGTCCGCATCAAGGATCTGCACGAGCATGGACACGGCCGAGTTGTCACAGTGAGCTGTATAAAAAGACGAGGACGGCTCACATCACAAAAAAATTGAACCATTGCGATTCCTTGCTGTTCGGGGATGAAGTGCTATTATTCTCAGCCCCGCGGGTGGAGGGTGTTATTCGTACGAACACCGGTGTAGCGGGAGGGCCGGTTCGGCCCTCCCTTCTCGCTGATGCGAGGGGTGGTTGTGCACCACCCCTCGCGTCAGCGAGGGCTGGCCGGCGGCCAGAGATTTGCTGGCCGTCGGCCAGCTCGCTGCCGGCCGGCAGGACGGCCGGCGGCCGGCCAAGCGACCGGCCGGCCACCGGCCGGCCAGCCGCCAGCCGCCGATCGCGGCCTCAGCCGGATCGGCGGCTGAGAGGCCACGAGAGCCTGGAGAGCGAGGCATCATGGCCTCGTGCCCTCGTCCCCCCCTCGCCCTCCTTGCAAACGAGCAAGAGAGGACGAGGGATAGGGGGAGCGAGGGGGAGGTCGAAACAACTGGCGCGAAATCGCCAGCGTGCCTCGCACGCGACGATTTCGCGCGAGAACGACAAAAAGAAACTTGAAGTTCGTTTATGACAAACTTCGACATAAAACAAACGATATAACTCGTGCGAACACACGAGTTCGAGGTAAAAACCCCCGGTTTGGGTCCCAAAACCAGGGGTTTGGTTAAAAACGGAAATGGGCCTCCGGAGACTCGAAATATTCGAGTCTCCCTGCTCTGGGTCGTTGATGACGATTGCCCCTCAGTCTCGCGAAGGGGGTAAACCCCTGACGCGGACTGAGAACGCCATTCTGCGAACTCCGACGACGACTTCAGAGCAGGAGCTAGAGACACGACCCGTTACAGTGGTTCTCAGAGCGAGACGACCCTCGCGACCAAGGGTTCGATGGAAACGGCGGCTACGACATAGATAAAACGCCGTCGGCAGCTGCAAGCAGCAGCAGAAACGCCAGAAGGGACTACGGCATCTACGCTTCACCGTTTGAAGCGCCGTAAAGTGCGTTAGAAAGCTAGAGAAGAGCTCTATTTTTTGGGGCTTCTTCTCCACAGTCTCTTCTCACCTCTAGGGGACCTAAGGGATTTTTGTGGGACGGGGTGGGGAGTGCCCACCCCCAAACCACCAAATGTTCCCCCTCTTTTCAAGGTTTCCTCCTTCCCTCCTTCAACCAAAAATTGGGACAGCGTCCCTCCCCAAGTTTAGGGGCTCTCACGACCTGAGAGCACCCTAAAAGAAGGAGGGTGCCACCTTGGAGATTTTTGGCGGCTCCTCCAACGACGGCGGCTCAAGGAGGACGCCGCCAAGGGGCGCAAGACGTGCAAAGAAGACTCAAGAGGAGGCCAAGGAAGACAAGAGGAGGCCAAGGAAGACAAGAAGACAAGAAGACAAGAAGAAAAGTAGTTTCTTTTGTCCTAGACCTTGTACTTCTCTTCATGCTCTTTGTCTTAGTTTTGTGAGCGGTACTCACAATCCTTGTTACTCCCTTGTATTTTGATTTTCTGTTTTCCTAGATCCTAGTTGCTACCATGTGCCGTGAGTCACGGCCTAGGAGGACTAGTTATAAACCCACGACCTTGTGCCGACGTGGCGGTATAGGAAAATAGAAATATAAATTGAAATTGCCTCACCGATCGTGAGAGCAGCGTCTAAGGAGGTGATCCCTCCTCGTTGTGGGGTGATCCTCACTACAACTTTCACGTGCTAGTCGCACGAGCGACGGGATGGCAAGTGCCACACCGTCTAAGGCCAACAAGGGCAAGGTGGTGACGTTTTCACCACACGCCCTTGGCGGACTCCAAGTTTTGGGAGCCGCCGCCGCGAGCACGGTTGCCAACCCAAAGGCAACCGTACCGCCTAAGGCAACCGTGTCGCCTAAGGCAACCGTGCCGCCGAAGGCAACCGTATCGCCTAAGGCAACCGACGCCAACCTCAGCGACACCGAGAAGCGTGCGGAGGCCGCAAGGGTGCTCGACGAGCACGTCGACGCGCACATGGACGATCCCCATGCGACGGACGACGCAATGGAGGAGGATCTTCCTGAGGAAGACCCCGGCAAAGAGCACGACGCCGACGATGGCAAAGGCGATGAGGATCGCGACCATCGCCATCGTCGTGCGGCGAACTCGAGCCGATTGCTCGAGAAGGGAAAGGCACCCGCCGCATCGCCTGAAGCTGCCGATGGCAGCGAGACGGTCGAGAGCAGCAAGGGCGCCGAAAGCAGTCACACGGGAAGTTCCCGCGAGAACGAGCCGGACGACGACGCCGCAAAGGCAATTCGCGATGGCCGTCGCAGGCTTGCAGAGTTTGCTGCTGAGGCGGCAGGCCGACTGAAGATCACCACCGACGGTGGAGATACGGCACCACTCGGAGGAATGGGGGCGGACCCCCCTTCCTACGATGTGGCTGCGATGGGGCAGGGCAGCGCCCACTCGAGTGTCGTCGCCGACGATAGTCTCCTCCGAAAGGTGGGAATCCTCGGAGGCGTGTACGCGAACCGTACCCTCTTGCAGTGGGTAAGGGTGCACGGACAACGCGAGGCCCTGGAGGCTATCACCGACGCTCTGACGACATCAGAGCTCAAGTTCGCGTTTGCCAACCTGCTGGCCCACGTCGGGCAGAGCATCACGGATCTTGACCGTGATCGCCAGCTGCAGCGCCTGGCCGCCCATGAGGCAAGCCGCCGATGAAACGACCTCGACAAGGCGTTGCAGAGCGTGACCCAGGTGCGGATGCAACAGCAAGTGCAGCGTGTCGCAGCTACGGATGCCACTGCCGGTGGCAGCGACGACCTGCCTACCTCGACGACTTCGGGGCCGGTCATGAACACGTCCTTCCTCCACAGTGTGGAGATCTTCCGGAAGGGCGTGAAGCTGACCGACTGGCTGAACCGTATGGAGCATGTGCTACGTGTCCACAAGGCTCCACTCAGCCAGTGGGGCGACCTTGCCACGACGCGGCTTGAAGATAAACTCTTCAAGTACGTGGTCAAGGAGTGGACTGCGCAGTAGCCGCATCTTGAGTGGCAGCCCATGCCGTGGGAGGCCTTCTGCGCGATCATGCGCAAGAAGTGCACCCAACGTGAGGAGGCGCAGCGCGCCTTCCACAAGATCAAGGACTTCAGGCAGCTGGGCAGCTCGCTCGAATCCTACTTGAGCGAGTTCACCGCACTCGTGGAGGAAGCCGAAAGCTTCACCGAGGGCGATGGGACTCAGACGTTCAAGTACCCAGAGTGCATGCTGCTGGAGTACTTGCGTGATGGTCTCGCCAGCGAGAAGCTGAAGGACAAGACCACCACGAC
>SZWC01011189.1:64738-86175 GCA_023375785.1 Penium margaritaceum | reverse complement strand
GGGGGGGGGGGGGTTCGGACCCTACATTCAAACCATTCGCAAAGATACACTAATGCATAATCTTGGATGTTGTATGATAGACATCCTGTTTTACAACTCAAACACAATTTGACTTTGGGAGGGGGAGAACGACGTGGTGACCAATTGGACATCGTCTCGCTCCAATATCACAAAAATCTCTTGAAACCTTATGATGTCGAAACCGTCTATTGTCAAACATCGACACTCTGCATGTGAAGATCTTTTATTATTGACGTTTACGGACTTCTTCGGTTAAATCGTGATCGTCGATACATGTACATCGACGGTTTTCGACTTTGCAAAAGCGATCATCCCCTGTACATTAGAGTATTTTTTTTTTGCTTCAACCACATAAACTAGATACACTGCCCATATACATTTCACCAATACAGTCTAGCCTTCTGGGGGGGGGGGTCAGCCCGAGACCAGCCCCCCCCCCAAATTTCAAAGTGTATTGGGCGAATGTATATGGTGCGTGTATTAAAGGATACATGATGGACATGGAAGAAGATACAATAATGTACAGTACATTAGTGAACAAAATACATGCTGAACACAATACGCGCCCCGAGACACTGCCCTAATACATTCGGTCATCGGCGAGGGGGGGGGGGAGTGAGACTCCCGACTACGTGTTGACTGTTTGTTGTGTGTACGGATGCCATGAAATGAAAATAAAGTAGTGGGATTTTTTCCATCATCACAAAAAATCCATACACGGACCAGACACACTTTGCCAATACACTCGGCCTATCTAGGGGGGGGGGGAGCTTGGACTCCGGATGACCCCCCCCCAAAATGGTAGAGTGTATTAGCTAAGTGTAGCTGGTCAGTGTATCCAGTCTAAGTGATCGTTGAAAAAAAAACACTAATGTACATGATACACAAGTGCATAGAACTTGTTTGTGTACAATACTCCGGTCGACCCTCCGCATCGACGGCTAGCGAGGGTCAGGATCGACGATCGACGATGCTCGTCTTTCGATAACCTATCGATGTCGAATGCACAAGTGTATATATATTTTTCCATCGTACAAACAAAGATACACTGACCAGCTACAATCTCCCAATACACTCTAGCCTTTTGGGGGGTGGGGATGGACTCTGCCCCCTCCCCCCCCAATGGTAAAAATGTATTGGTCGAGTGTATCCAATGGACATGTCAAAATGTACACTAGTACACACACAATACACTAGTGAATACATTCGAGGCTCATCACGATACACGCCCCGCCACAAAGACCAGATACACTTTTGGCTTTGGGGGGGGGGGCCGAACTCTGGTAGCGAGGGGGGGAAAGAAAGAGTTCAGAACGTATGGCAAGAACATTCTCGATAGCACCGACTATGTCGAAATTAGGTTCAAACAACACAGGTTTTCTCCCGCCATCTACAAATAAATGTGCATAAACTTGGAAGACAGAAATACGTCTACTAGAGGAAACATACTTTATGTCTCATGGTTTTTCTTCGAGTTTAGTTTTTTACATGCAGGTTTCATGGAAAACGTAGAACCTACATAGTTCTCCAAGTGAACATAACATGACTACGTCCCAACATAATTACCGAGAAACTACCAAAATGCATATGTCCTCTACACTGATTGTGTGGTGTATAAAAAGGGGACGATTAACTATACCTCAGAAAGAACGCTAATGTATTTCGTGACTTGTCATCAATGAATGTGAGAAAGTACAGCTTGCCGGACAAGGACTGTGATGGCATGGGATCACACACGTCAGAGTGCACAAGAGAGAGAAGCTCAACTGACGCCTTTCCCTCCTTAGAGAATGGAGAGCGGGCTTGATTCCCTTCAATGCAGCTCTTGCAGCCAGACGCACTGGACTGCTTTACCTCCTGCAACTACAGGCTGTGCACCATTTGCGACATGAAGATGATTGCGCCGAAGCTGAGGTGTCCAAGCCGGCGGTGCCACAGGTTGATGTCGTTGTCTCCCACTCTTGCTACTGAGGCAGCTCCCTTCTCTGATGCCACAAAAATACGGTAGAGGCCATTGTCGTTGTCTGCCTTTGCAAGCACCTGGCTTGCACGTGCTGAGAGTGGTGGCTTTGAGAGTGGTGGCTTGCAGCCACCACTCTCAAAGCGGACCTGTAGGCCTTGGGAGTTGAGAGAGGAAACCAAGAGGAGGCTAGCTGCAGCCTTGGAACATGGAGCACCCCCTTTGTATGACGTTCCACGTGCTTCCCCTGGACGGAAGCATAGAAAACAATCTCACCCTCTCCCACCGCCATCTGCACATGATTGTCATCCATGGTTACTCAACAAGGTTCAATGGTAGTATAGAAAATAAACCACTCCCGGTGACAAGATATGTGCCGAGTGGCTCCCGAGTCGATGATCCAGAACAAGGCAGTGTTGGGGGAGACGTGCAGGGCCCAGATGGTGCTCATGAATCCCCCCTCTCAATCAGCGGCGTTGGCGGAGGCATCCAACTGTTTCCCCGCTCCCACCCCATTTGCAAGGTCTACCTTCTTCTTCCAATATTCACGCGTCCAATGGCCTGGCTTCTTGTAGTAGTGGCACTTGCCCTTCTTCTTCCCTCTACCTCTGCTACCATTGGTTGATGTAGCACCACTCCCGTGACACATTCTGGTGACGAGGACTATGTCTAGTCCGCTTCTCCCTCCCTCTTCGTGGCGCTCCTCCTCAAATAGCAGGCTCTCCTCCACGTCATTGAGTGAGATCTTGTCGCCAGGCTGGTTCAGGGTAATAATGAGAGGAGTGTAGCTGCTAGGAGGATGGTCAGCATATGAACACATTACTTGACAGGGTCCTCAATTGTAGCAAGTTGATGAGCAAAAGCTTTGACTAATTGTGGAGCCCTACTCAACCATCTTCATGGCGTGAAAACAATGACGCAGCTTCATGTTCATGAA
The DNA here is from genome assembly GCA_023375785.1 of Penium margaritaceum. Lineage (NCBI taxonomy): Eukaryota > Viridiplantae > Streptophyta > Zygnematophyceae > Desmidiales > Peniaceae > Penium > Penium margaritaceum. The sequence goes on along the minus strand of SZWC01011189.1, from coordinate 83,257 downwards.
GATTGACTTGGAAGCATAGGTGTACTCAAGCTTGTACCAAACCTCTTTTGGGGTGAGGATGCCATGGACAAGGATTTGTTGCTGTACAACAAGGTGGAGGTAGATGGTGGCGAGGGCGCGGTCCCGCTTCTTGCGTTGGGTACGGGCCTCGGCAACGGAGAGGGAGGTTTCAATAGAGTCAGCCTCACTCACGTGGCTCCAAATTCCCTTCTCCATCAGCACCATCTTTATGTTGTTTCTCCAGTTGAAGAAATTCTTGCCTTCAAACTAGGCGATGTTGATGCCGGCCACCATAGAAATGGATGTTGCCATGTTGATTTCAACATTGGCCCACAAACAGCCTCTCTTACATACCAATGTGCAAGGGATGTATCAAAGATGAGGCAAGGTCTTGTTCTAGCTCTGATGCCACTGATAGAAACTCTCAGGGAGGTGATCAGGCTCACCAAGAGCCGCTAGGCAGGACCAAATGTATGCGAGAGACAAGTTACAGGTTGCAGAGAGAAAAATATGGAAGCATATGAAATTGTATAGAGAGCGCAAATAGCTGGTTTGACTTAAATATGAGAAGTTAAATTAGCACAGCTTTCTAACAAGCATAAGTACGCTCCATTTGGCGAATGGATATAGAAGAACCACCCTATCAAAGTTCACGTCCTAGCATACTCCTAGCCTAGCGGGATGAGCGGCAGTCACACTCTCATACTAGAGAAATACCACCCCTGCCATGTGCACAGCCAATAATCTTGATGGGGGCCTTCCTTGAAGCTCCTTGAAGGTCCTCCTGCCTCCCTTCTACCTGAAGGCCGCTCCAAAATTCCTTGTCCAATAATTCTGGCCGTCATTGGTGCTGGTAGTGCTGGAGCTGTCACTTGAATCGGACCCACTGCCACCAAACCTTGAAATTCCATATCTCCCTCAAACGGACTCCGAATCAAGTTCCATAAATTGGTACAGAAAGAAGAAGTCATTCCGTGGTGCCTGATGATTTTTATCGAGCAACCCACTTTGGTCACCTTTTTTGGTACCCTATATCCATCAACAGGAGCAACAGCAGCTGCATCAGCAGCATCAACAGCAGCAGTAGCAACATGAGGAGGAGGAGGAGGAGGAGGAGGAGCAGAAACAGAAGTAACAGCAAAAACACCAGCATCAGTACCAGAATTAGCACCACCAGGAGCAGCAGTAGTAGTACTGGCAGTAGCAGAAGGAGCTGAAGGATTAGCAACAGTAGTAGTAGAAGTAGCTGAAGGAGCAGCAGCAGCAGTAGCACTAGTAGCAGAAGCAGTAGTAGTGACAACGTCAACAGCGGGTTCAGCAGTAGTAGCACCAGCATAAGTAGCAGCAACAGCAGTAGCAGCAGCAGTAGTAGCTGTAGAAGCAGCAGCAGCAGCAGTAGCAGTAGCAGCAGCAGCAGCAGAAGCAGCAGCAGCAGTAACGGAGCAACATCAGTAGCAACAGCAACAGAATCAGCAGCAGTAGCAACATCATCAGCAGGATCAAGGTCAGCTGCAGCAACAACAGCAGCAGTGCCACCACCACCACAACCACCAACACTGCCACCGCTACCACCACTGCCGCTTCCAATGCCACCGCCACTGCCACCACCACCGCCACCGCCACCGCCACTGCCACCGCCATCGCCACCGCCACCACCACTGCCACCGCCACCGCCACTGCCACCGCCACCGCTACCGCCACCGCCACTCCCACCGCCACCACCACAGCCACCGCCACCGCCACTGTCACCGCCACCACCACCGCTAATGCCACCGCCAATGCCACCGCCACCGCCACTGCCACCGCCACCGCTACCGCCACCGCCACTCCCACCGCCACCACCACAGCCACCGCCACCGCCACTGTCACCGCCACCACCACCGCTAATGCCACCGCCAATGCCACCGCCACCGCCACTGCCACCGCCACCGCTACCGCCACCGCCACTCCCACCGCCACCACCACAGCCACCGCCACCGCCACTGTCACCGCCACCACCACCGCTAATGCCACCGCCAATGCCACCGCCACCGCCACTGCCACCGCCACCGCCACCGCCACTGCCACCACCACCGCCACCGCCACCGCCACTGCCACCGCCACCACCAACGCTAATGCCACCGCCAATGCCACCGCCACCGCCACCGCCACTGCCACCACCACCGCCACCGCCACCACCACCAGTACCACCACCGCCATCACCACCAGCACTACCACCACCACCACCACCACAACCACCACCACGAGCAGAAGCAGTAGCAGCAGCAGTAGCAACAGCAACACCACCACCACCACCTCCACCAGCAACACCGTCACAACAGCAGCAGTGCCACCACCACCACAACCACCAACACTGCCACCGCTACCACCACTGCCGCTTCCAATGCCACCGCCACTGCCACCGCCACCGCCACTGCCACCACCACTTCCACCGCCACCGCCACCGCCACCGCCACCACCTCCACTCTGAGCCTCCATCGCAATCACTGTATTAGGTTCTACAATGAGGAAAACCACTTTCGAAACTAATTCTCCTATGAGGTTACCATCGGCACAAAGAAATCTGTGAGGGAACCATTCACTGTTGGAGACAACTAAGAGATCAAACAGGCCAGGCCAACCTGCATGTCGGGCTGTGGGAACGGGCCATCGATGCAGTTGAGCCATGTGTTCAACGTCTGGATTTTGTAGATGCCTCCTTCCAGCTTAAGGCGTCGGCAACAAACTGGCAGTTGCCGTTCTGCACAAGGTTCATCCATTCAGCAAGGGCGATGCTAGTAACTTCAGCATTGATGTTTTGGTGTTCGACAGGAGGCTGCATTGTCGGCATAAAGAAAAGGGTGCTTGTTTCATGAAAAAGAAGATTCTTATAGATCTTGTGTCTTGTGTTGGTGCACCCATCCTCATGGGTGCTCTTGGGGGCTACCATGTTGCTGGCCGCCCCCTTGGTGACTTTGTGGACCCCCGGGTCTGGCTGACAACCTGGACACAGCCTACCCTGAAGACCAAGGAGATAAACAATGGCTATCTCGCCATGTTCTCATGGTTGGCTTCGTTTTCCATGCCATCGTCACTGGTGATGGTCCCTTGGAGAATCTGGCTAACCTACTTTCAAGATCGCTTGGGCCTATGCCAGCCAGTTCGTCCCTGACGCTCAGGTCCTGTGTAGTGAAGTTCTGAACTTTCATCATTCAGCTCTTGCAACAACAGGTATATAAATTTCAGCCCACAGATTCCGAAGGGTTGAAAAATGTGTCAACTGCATCAAAACATGCTCCTCTTGTCTTTGAATTTTGCTTTGTATTTTTATTACAGATGGAAAACTTCATTTGTGACACTTGCGTGAGCCTCTGGCCTACTTTTCCTCATTGCACACAACCTCTACTCGAGATGTTGGATTCTCTTCAGCAGCCACCAGTACATCTCGTGTCTTTGGCTACAAGATTTATCTTCCAGAAACAAAGAAGAAGAAAAAGAGAAGAAATTATATCCTACCTGACCCCAAGTGTAAAGCACTCTGCAGTTCCCAACAGAGCTTGGCTGTGTCACATTGATGACAGTAGACCCTGGAAGCTCACCTACAGAACAATCTTGTACAGCATCCACGATGGGAGTGAAAGAACCTTTCACAAATCGGTGCCATTCATAACAAGTTTACAGAGAATTTCCTAGAGATGCCTGTCATGTACATAATATGTAATTGCTCGAAGCGGACAAACAGATCTGTGGACAGAATGAACATTGCTCTAAATTGCATCTTGGCATGAAAACTACCAGGAGTTATGCCACATAACCCTAATAGGTCTTGTGGCATTGCAGAATGTGGTGCCTATGGTAGCATGCCTGTGGCACACCTTCAACGTGTAAGGCTGCACATAAATTGTTTTATTTTGTGAATCTGGTTCACAAATACTAGCTGTCTATCCAGTCCTAGAACTCAAAAGCACATTACTGTGAAGTGACCCAGCCATATCACCAATAGACTTGTGCTGTGGGCTTGACACATAAGCATCCTAGTGTCAAGGTGACAAACCAACCATGTAGCTTCCAAGAAGCTACGGACTTTCTTCCTTGGAAGCTTCTACAACAACCAAGATGTGCATGGGGCCAGGATCAAACTCATGACCTCTCACTCGGCCAATTAAACAAAATGACCAAGTTATCCTCTCACCCACATGGTGTACTCACAGGTCATATCTCATCAGAAACAGAGCACAGGTGAGTCACACTACAACAGATCCAGGGATAATACCTCTATAAGGGGCAGAGCATGCCTGATCCGTCCAACAACACAGAACAAGGGGCAAAAACACTCAACAGGGGGGAGATCAAAAGCCAGTCGCTTCATGCTTGACAGCATGCCCGTGACGTTCTTTCTCTTTGTCTCTTTTTTCAATACACTTAAATAACATGAGGAAGAGAAAATGGCGCCACGGAATGGCACAAGCACGTGATATGGAAATGCCGCCACCCATGACACAAAGGGGTGGGAAAAGGGAGAGAGGTAGAGAGAGAGAGAGAGAGAGAGAGAGAGAGAGAGAGAGAGAGAGAGAGAGAGAGAGAGAGAGAGAGAGAGAGAGAGAGAGAGAGAGAGAGAGAGAGAGAGAGAGAGATAGAGAGAGAGGGAGAGAGAGAGAGAGAGAGAGAGAGAGAGAAAGAGAGAGAGAGAGAGAGAGAGAGAGAGAGGGAGGGGGGAGGGAGGGAGGGATGCTAGAGCTGACAGATCAGTGGTAACGAATGCTAGATGTTCCGGAGAGCTGACAGATCAGTGGTAACAAATGCTAGATGTTCTGGCAGGATTTGGGCAAACACGGTGTGTGGCCTGGCAGACTAAGCAAGAGTTTGAGCGTGAGCTCCTCTCGATATCGAGTCTGCTGATGTGGCAAGGGATTGGAGCATGGGGCAGACATTGCTCTTTCTAAAGATGCATCCTGTGATCACGAATCATTGCGAAGGGAGCGAGTTGATGGGGACCGCTGACAAATCAAGAAGTTTGAGGATCGGCTCCCCTCGGGACAACGCCCGAGACAAGATCAACGACCATAGAAAGTGACCGCAGATCCGGACTATCTCGTCCGTGGATCGTACCGAGGGCGTAGGGCATCCGCCAACCTCGGTCTGCCGATGATCGGAGGTCATCGAGCGGCGCCCGGATAATCCTGTGACCGAGACCTCGAAGACACAGGATACCGGACTACATAACACTTGTATCTTCCTGCTGCTAGGTAGCATAGACAGTTAAGTAGCAGTAGGTTTGTATTTCCTATTACTTCGTCTGTACGTGATCATTCTTAGTAAGCTTCGTACCATTGGAAACTTGTGAGACGAGTCGTGTAACTGTACCTTCAGCTCATACTCTTGAATTGCACAGGCAGTGACATTACTAAGGCAAGAGTACCTGTGTGTGTGTGAGTGGTGTTACGTGTCTAAGGGATCATCATCAACAATTCAGCAAAGTATCAGACAACAGATTAATATGTGGACTACCTCTTGATGGAAATGAGAGTGCCAGAAAGTGACAAAAAAAGGTTGCTCGATAAAAATCATCTGGCATGACAGTTGCATAGGGGATCTTTCACAGGTTCTAGAGCACTTTACGGAACTCAATTCGGAGTCCGTTTGAGTGAGATATGGATTTCCAAAGTTTGGAGATCATGAGTCGGGTTCAAGTGACGACCTGAGCACTTTGAGCTCAAAAGGCGGCAGGATTATTGGCCAGGACGGCTGAGAGCGGCCTTCAAGGAGAAAAGACGGCTGGAGGACGTCCAAGAAGCTTCAAGGAAGGTCCCCACCAAGATTATTGGTTGTGCACATGGCAGGGATGGTAATTCTCTTGTGTGAGAGTGTGACTGCCGCTCATCCCGCTAGGCTAGGAGTGTGCTAGGAGGTAAGCTTTGACAGAGTGGTTCTTCCAGCTCCATGTGCCAAATGAGGCGTACTTAGGCTTGTTAGAAAGCTGTGCTAATGTAATTTCTCACTCAAGAGTCAATTCAGAAATTCGCGTTCTCTGCGAACCTACATTCGCTTCCGTAATTTCTGTCTGTGCAACCTGCAATCCCCTTTCTCAAACAGTTGGTCCTGCCTAGGCGGCTCTTAGTGAGCCTGATCACCTCCCTGAGGGCTTCCCCAGTTTCCATCAGTGGTATCAGAGCTAGAACAAGGCTTTGTCTCATCCTTGAGACATTCCTTGCACCCTGTTGTGTGAGAGAGCCGTTTGTGGGCTGAACGTTGCACTACCATGGCGACATCCGCTTCTGTGGTGGCCGGCGTCAACATCGCCAAGTTCGAAGGCAAGAACTTCTTCAACTGGTGCAACAAAATGAAGATGGTGCTGATGGAGAAGGGTCTCTGGAGACAGGTGGATGAGAAGGAGCAGGAACCAGCAGAAAGCTCCCTCTCCCCTGTCGAGGCCCGTACCTACCGCGAGAAGCGTGACCGCGCCCTCGCAACCATCTACCTCCACCTCGCCGAACGGCAGCAACTCCTCGTCCGTGGCATCCTCACGCCAAAGGAGGTTTGGAAAAAGCTTGAGTCCACTTATGCTTCCAAGTCAATCCTCATGAATATGCAGCTGCGTCGTCGCTTTCACACTGTGAAGATGGATGAGTCCGGATCCATGATTGACTACATCAACATGGTGAAGTCTCTCTCTGACCAGCTTGCTGCGATTGAGGACCCTGTCAAGGAGCGTGTGCTGATGCTAACCATCATCTCTGGCCTTCCTAGCAGCTACACTCCTCTCATTGTTGCCCTGGACCAGCCAAGCGACAAGCTCTCTCTCAATGATGTGGAGGAGAGCTTGCTGTTTGAGGAGGAGCGGCGCAAGGGAGAGGAGGGCGGAAGCGGACTGGACGTCGCTCTCATCACCAACTTTGGTCATGGAGGCGGTGCTACATCAACCAGGACCAACGGCGGAGGAGGAAAGAAGAAGGGGAACTGCCACAAATGCAAGAAGCCGGGCCATTGGGTGCGCGAATGCCGGAAGAAGAAGGCGGACCTTGCGGCTGGAGTGGGAGCAGGAAAACAGTCGGACGCTTCCGCGAACGCCGCAGATTGGGAGAGTGGATTCGTGACAACCATCCGGGTCCTGCACGTCTCCGACAACACCGCCCTGTTCTGGATCATCGACTCGGGAGCCACGCGGCACATGGCGTGTCGCAGGGAGTGGTTCGTTGTCTACACCGTCATTGAGCCTCGTCGGGTGTACATGGGGGACAACCATGTGCAAATGGTGATTGGGGAGGGTGAGATTGTGTTTTGTGCTTCTGTTGAGGGTAAGCACGTGGAACGTCGTGTGAAGGGGGTGCTCCATGTTCCGGGGCTGGCAGCTGACCTCCTCTCTGTGTCATATCTCATCTCCGAAGGCATGCAGGTTCGCTTTGAGAATGGTGGCTGCACCATCTCTGCAAGTGCGGGGCGTGTGCTTGCAAAAGCGGACAAGGAGGACGGTCTTTACCGCCTCTACGTGGCGTCGGAGAAGGAAGCCGACTCAGCGTTGGTGGCGAGAGAGGGAAAACACGACATCGGCCTGTGGCACCGTCGGCTCGGTCATCTCGGCTTTGGCGCCATCATCTCCATGCAGCAGATGGTCCGCGGCCTGGAGCTCAAGGGAGTGAAGCAGCCTGGTGCATCGGCTTGTGAGAGCTGCATTGAAGGGAAGCAAGCCCGCTCTCCTTTCACGGGGGAAGGGAAGGGCGCGACTGAGCTTCTCTCACTCGTTCACTCTGATTTGTGCGGTTCCATGCCATCACAGTCCTTGTCCGGCAAGTTGTACTTTGTCACGTTCATTGATGACAAGTAGAGGAAGACGTGGGTGTCGTTCCTGGCTGGAAAGGATGAGTGCTTTGATGCTTTCAAGGTGTGGATTGCTGCTGCACAGAATGAGAGTGGCAGGTGGTTGAAGGTGCTTCGCACCGATGGTGGAGGAGAGTACCTCTCCAACGACTTCCGCACCTTTCTCAAGCGTCGCGGGATCAAGCACGAGCTCACCCCACCTGGAACACCGCAGCTGAACGGCGTGGCTGAATGCGTGAACCACACACTCATGGAGCGTGTTCGCAGCATGCTCCAGGACGCGGGGCTCCCGCCAACCTTTTGGGCGGAATCGGTCAATACCGCCGTGTACCTGAAAAACCGGAGCCCTACGCGTGCCGTGCCGCTGATGACACCGGAGGAGGCGTGGACGGGACGCAAGCCAACAGTGACGCACCTGAAAGTCTTCGGGTGTGGCGCATTTGTGCACGTGCCTGCCGGTAGCCATAACAAGCTGGATGCAAAGTCGGTGAAGGCTGCCTTCCTCGGCTACGACACAATGGGATACCGCCTCTACAACCTCGCCACTCGCAAGATCATCCGCAGCCGTGACGTGGTCTTCCAAGAGGAAGTGAAGGGCTGGACTTGGAGCCCTATGTCGGCAGTTCCGCTTGCTCCCGCACTTGTACCAGAAGTGGGAGAAGTACCGGTAGCAGAAGAGGGCGGTGCAGAAGATGGCGGTGACAGAGGCAACGACGAGGAGGTTGAGGGAGCTGAGAAGGAGAAGGAGCCGGCAGCGGAATCTGATGAGGAAGAGCAGGAAAGCAACGCACAACAGTTGCCACAACGGTCTGCATGCCTCAACAAAGGTGCAAAGGACAGTGGGGAGCCGCTGAGGCGATCCGAGCGCCTCGCAAACAAACAGAGGCCACTGGAGGAGCTGGTGAAGCTGTGCACCGTTCCACCACCAACGGAGTCGTCTGACCTCGAGCTTCTCTTCCTCACAGTCACCGATGACCCAGCCACATTTGCTGAAGCCATGCGCAGCGCCGAGGCGGTAGATTGGCGTGCCGCAGCAGATGAGGAGTATGGTGCGCTCATGAAGAACGGCACCTGGACTCTCGAGGAGGTGCAATCAGTTGGAGGAGCAAGAAGCAAGAGTGCGTCGCCCTCTCCTCCACCGAAGCAGAGTACATCGCCCTGAGTGAAGCAGCAAAGGAAGCCGTGTGGCTGCGTGAGCTGCTGGCAAGCCTTGGACAGCAGCAGACCACAGCGACCACCATCTACTGTGACAACATGAGCACCATTGCTCTGACCAAGAACGCCGAGTTTCACGCCCGCACCAAGCACATCGACCTGCGGTACCACTTCATCCGCGAGCTCGTGGCGAAGCAGGTGGTGCAGATCAAGTTCTGCCCTTCAAGCATAATACTGGCAGACTTCCTGACCAAGCCACTGGCAGCGCATCGCTTTCAGCAGCTGAGGGGACAGTGCGGACTTGTGTGATTTTTATTCTCGCAAAGTGGGAGAATGATGGATATGAGAGCGCCAGAAAGTGACAAAAATAGGTTGCTCGATAAAAATCATCTGGCATGACAGTTGCATAGGGGATGGTTCACAGGTTCTAGCGCACTTTACGGAACTCAATTCGGAGTCCGTTTGAGTGAGGTATGGATTTCCAAAGTTTGGAGATCATGAGTCGGGTTCAAGTGACGACCTGAGCACTTTGAGCTCAAAAGGCGGCAGGATTATTGGCCAGGACGGATGAGAGCGGCCTTCAAGGAGAAAAGACGGCTAGAGGACGTCCAAGAGGCTTCGAGGAAGGTCCCCACTAAGATTATTGGTTGTGCACATGGTAGGGATGGTAATTCTCTTGTGTGAAAGTGTGATTGTCACTCATCCCGCTAGGCTAGGAGTGTGCTAGGAGGTGAGCTTTGACAGAGTGGATCTCAGTGCTCCCTTAGCCAAATGAGGCATATAAGGGCTTATTAGAAAGCTGTGATGATTTACTTTCTCACTCAAGAGTCGACTCAGAAATTCGCATTCTCTGCAAACCTACATTCGCTTCCGTAATTTCTGTCTGTGCAACCTGCAACCCCCTCTCTCAAACAGTTGGTCCTGCCTAGGCGGCTCTTAGTGAGCCTGATCACCTCCCTGAGGGCTGCCCCAGTTTCCATTACCTCTGAAGATTCCTAAAGATCCTGTTATGTAAGTTTCAACATTTGGTATCAGAGTAGGTGGTATTTTCAGATATATCCAACCATGGAGGCAACCATGAACAATGGGGATCACTTCAAAGTGGTGCCGTTTGACGTCGATGACTATCATACCTTCGCATTCAACATTGAGATGATTTTTCTGAACAAGGACCTTTGGGGAGTCGTCTGCGATCCTCCCACTGATACATTACCCGCAGGAGCATCACATGAAGAACAACTCAACTGGAAACGATGCTGCGACCAAGCTTTCTCAATTTTGGCGCTAAACTTAACGGAACGACTCAAGTTCATCATTAGAGAAGACAACCCAACTAACTGTCCAAGGAAGGCTTGGAAGGCTCTGAAGAATCGTTATGAGAGAACAAGCGACACTGAAATTGGAAGCCTCTTGACCGAGTTTCACACTCAACAAATGGAAGAAGGAACACGTTTGGAGGACCACGTGTCCCATCTCAAACATTTGGCCAGCTGTATCTCAGCAATAGGAGAAGTAATCTCTGAAAGAGTACTAGTGCTAACTCTTCTTTGTGGACTATCTGTCAGATTCAAAGACACCATCAACCGAATCCAGACCTTTCAGAAGCAGGGGAAGTCTTTTGATGCCCAACTGGTTGAACTTCGGACAACTCTGCTGTAAGCTATTGATGCACAAGGGAGAGCAGCTGCTGGTGCACATGGTGTCGTGGGTGCTGCACCCCTAGCAGCAGTACCACCTGGAAGTCAGCCATATTCCCTAACTCTGGAGAAGGCTGTCGAATAGCTCATGATGGTTGAAGAACAATACCTCAAGGACAATGGAGGCGAAACTGGCCTCGTATCCAAATATCGGGGATACACGACGAAGAAGTTTAGATCCTACGGTAACGGAAGTCAGGGCTCCCTCACGCACTTCAACGGCAGAGTTCAGTCAACTCCTCACTCACCATGAGGCTTTGTTCCACCGGACGACAGAGTGTGCTGGACGTGCAAGCAAAAAGGGTACATTGCCGTGGATTACCCTAAACGACGCCCAAACTTTGCTCGTCACTATGGTCCTTGACGGCCACACCAAGCAATGCTCACTACTTACATGTCAACCGTGGCCGCTTTTCTTACAGGATCGTCAAAAGCACATGAAGTATCTGATGAAGAAGACGATTTTCAGTTCAACCTCCTGTCTGAAGGACCAATCCTGTCTGACACAGATATGTCAGTTACCCATCCAGAGAACTCAACCTGTGGTCCGGCACCAGAAGATGCAGCACATCATACTCTGGTAGAAGAAGAGTTTGTACCTGAAGAACTGGCAATGTGCTCCATCGACAGCGCACTTCTCTTGGCCGCTGGCATCATGGCTTGGATCATAGACTCTGGCTGCACGAAACATATGACTTGCAAGAAGGATTGGTTCATCAACTTCAAGCGTTTCCTGACACCACGAGAAGTTCGCCTTGGTGATGGCAGAACCATCCCCGCCTACGGGCAAGGGACGGTTAAGGTTGGCATCAAGTGCAATGGAAAACCAGCAATCAAGACTTTTGAAGACGTACTTTATGTCCCAGATCTTGCTTCAAATCTTCTCTCTGTCACTAAGCTCAACGACAAAGGTTTCAAAGTGGTATTCGACACCGACAAAAACTGCAAAGTGTACAACCAGACATCTCAATTGGCAGCAGTTTCCACTCGAATGGGAAACCTGACCATCCTTGATACCAGTGAACCTTCAAGACACCCAGAGATGCAAGAGATGGATTTTATGGCCTCCATGTCCAACTCCACATCGGCAAAAACAACCTCTCCATCAACCATGGCAGATCTATGGCACAAGCGTCTGGCACATGTCAGCTACCCAACACTAACCAAAATGGCTGCAGATTCAAGTTTCCATGATCTTCCCACTAGCTTGTTGAAAGATGACGAAGAACCGATGTGTGAGGGCTGTCTCATAGGCAAGCAACATCGGGCCTCTTTTCAAACTCTCCCGTCTCATGGAACCCACGAGAGCTTGGAACTCATGCACATGGACCTATGCTATATCAAGGAGGGCTCCCTCTCCAAAAAACATTATTTCCTCATTGTCCTGGATGACTACACACATTTGGTCTGGACCCGGGTTCTTCGATTCAAATCTGACGCCATCGAAGCAAATAAAAACTGGATACGACAGGTTGAGAATGAGACCAGCCTGACAGTCAAGAGAATCCGCACTGACAACGGCACCGATTTTGTCAACCACAACCTCCAAAGCTTCTATAACGAGAGAGGGATTCAACATCAAACCACAGTGCCATATACTCCACAACAGAATGGCAAAGCAGAACGGATGAACCAGACAGTTCTTGAACATGTTCGGATAATTCTTCACACTGCTAGACTCTCATCTGCTTTCTGGGCTGAGGCTCTTCACACCGCGGCGTATCTCACAAATGGTTTTTCCACCGCAAAGCTGCCTGCAGGTGCATCATTCCCCTATGAAGCATGGACTAGAAACAAGCCTTATCTGGGACATATCCGTATTTTTGGCTGTACAGCACATGCCTGGGTCCGGCGAGAAGGACGCTCCAAAATTGATCCATGATCCAAAGCCTGCATCCTTCTTGGGTATGAAACACGTGACATTTATCGACTATGGGACCCAGACACCAAGCGTGTGATTTGAAGCAGACAACCCATCTCCAATGAAAGATTCTTCAACCGGACACGAGATACAGCACCACCGGCAGTCACGCCTATTGTCTACATTGAGACAACTCCACCAACACTTCAAAAGTTCTCCGTTGACCCTACAACTGATGACCACGCCGGTGTACTTCCTCCTGTGGTTCCAGAAGAACATCATGATGCTCTTGTCGCTCAACAGACAATCATCCCCAGCACCGTGGCATCTATCCCATCAGCTGCTTCCAAGACAGGACTGCGCCGGTCTGCTCGACTCACCAGACCTCCGTCTTTTCTTCAGCTCAGTTTCCTGTCCACCACCAAGCTCCCAGCCGATGATGACTTTGATGACAATGCACTACTTACGCAAGTGGTGGATCCTCTCAGCTTCAAAGATGCATTGCACCGTCTGGATGCCGACCAATGGCGCCAAGCGGCTCAAGAGGAACTCTCTCAACTTGAGAAACAGCATACATGGGATCTCGTTCCTCGACCAGCCAACACTCCCATCGTCACCTGTAAGTGGGTGTTCAAAACCAAGCTAACCAGTGCAGGCACACCCGATCGCTACAAAGCTCGCCTTGTCGCACATGGATATAGCCAAGTGCTTTGGGTTAACTACCAAGACACCTTTGCACCTGTGGCCAAGTACTCATCCATCAGAGTGATCTTGTCCCTGGCTGCCAACAACAAGTGGCATCTCCACCAGATGGACGTCAAAAGTACTTTTCTCAATGGCGACCTCAACGAAACTATCTATATGACTCAACCTGAGGGATTCATCTCTAAAAACAAACCTGATCACGTCTGCAAACTCAATAAGTCCCTGTATGGCCTAAAGAAAGCTCCACGACAATGGAACTAGAAGATCCATGAGTTCTTCCTGATCCAAGGCCTCCAATGTCTTCACTCGAATCACTCAGTGTACGTTCGCGGTAGCTCTAACCTTCTTGGAGTCATTCTCTATGTGGACGACCTCATTCTGTTTGGGCCATCTCTTCCTGTTCTGGATACCCTCAAGCAGCAGCTGTCTCGCCGTTTTGAAATGACTGACATGGGGCCACTCAAGTACTATCTTGGGATTCAAGTCACCCATGACATAACACACGGCCAGGTGACGCTCACCCAAGCCACATATGCTCAACGTGTGGATGATAAACTTGGTCTTGGTACATCTACCCCTCAGTCCACATCGCTTTCCAAGGATCAGGGCTTGACCAAACCCGTCACGACAGTCACCCCCTTGGCTTCCCCGGAGGATGTCCAATCTTTCTCACGCATGGTGGGATCTCTGATGTACTCCTCTGTGGCTATCCGTCCTGACCTCTCCTTTACTGTTGGCCTTCTCAGCCAAGGATGTCAACGTCCTACCACTGCTCATATCGTGGCTGCCAAATGGAGCATTCACTATCTTCACGGATCTGCTTCTCTCGCCATCCGCTACTCCTCTGGCAACAACATTCTCCAGGGATTTTGCGATACTGATCTCTCTGGTGATCAAACCACCAGTCGCTCTACATATGGGTACGTCTTCCTACTCAATGGTGGACCCGTCAGCTGGCACAGCAAGAAGCAGTCCATGGTTGCTTTCTCATCTACCGAAGTTGAGTACATTGCTGAGAGTGAATGTACGAGGGAGGCAGTCTGGCTTCGCATGCTCTTGAGTGAGCTTGGGTTTGACCAACTCGAACCTACGGCTATTCAATGTGACAACGAGGGTGCCATCGCTCTCTGAAGACCCAGTCCTTCATGATCGCACCAAGCACATTCAAAGGCAATACCACTACGTCCGCGACGCGGTTGCTGAAGGCGAGGTCGTCATGAACTACCTCCCCGTTGCTGATCAGGCATCTTCACCAAAGCTCTCTCGGTCGACCGCCATGCTCACTTTTGCGCTCGCATGGGCCTCCTCTCCTCTTCCTGATCTCTTTCTGCGCACTCATTCCCGGCCCTCTCCTTCCGTCCCCCCCATATGAGGCGTTGGGACGGACGGAGATGGTCATCGGTGGAGCCGTCGTGGCTTCCCATTTCCGTGCCCCCCACATGAGGCGTTGGCATGGACGCAGGTCGCCTACGACCGCTCACTCCGCCTCTCTTGCTTGTGCTTGCTTCTTCTCCGCGTCCTCTTCTCATGCACTCTCCTGCCTGCCACTGCTGGTTGTTCCCCTCTTCCGTCCCCCCCATATGAGGCGTTGGGATGGACACGGAGACTTCGACCCCTCTGCCTCCTCTGTGCAGTCGCTCTCCCTCTCCGTCTTTCTCTTATCGCCTGAGTGCTCTTTTTTGCTTCTCCTCCCATGCCTCGGTCCTCACAAAATGCCAACGTCCTCGCCCACTGGCCTGTTCGGGGGGGTCCACATCGCTCGCAAATGCAAATCTGCTCCACCTAAAACCTGTCCGGCCTCTCTCTTGCCTTCAGACCCCGTTGGGTGGGCTACTGCTATCAGCTCACCATTCGGGCCGGATGAGCGAGAGCTGGCCAATCCCCCGAGTCCGGGCAGGGTGTGCTGCTGGGTGCGGTCTTTCCCCAGCCGACGGGGCTTTGTCCGGGCTAAACAGTTCAACCGCGCCATTATACATCCTGCGTCTTGTTCCTCCTGGTGTCCCATACTCTCCCCACTTCTCTTTTTCCCATGTCGAGGCTCGGTTTGCCCGGGGGGGGAGGGGGAATGTTTCACCAGGCGTTCCCGTGCCTCGCCCTGCATTCTTTCGCCCCCATCCCCAGGCTCTGCTCTCACGGGGGGGCTTCTTCCTTTTTTCCACTTGTCGGCTCCAACCTCATCGGCGATGGATCGACAAGGGAGGGGAATGTTGAAAAAAGGACAACCGTCAGAACTCCTCGATCCAACGATTTACTGGGCTCGGCACAACAACAACAAAAAAGGAAGCAAGAGGGCCGAGAGAGAGATCCGTCCTCTCTCTCTCGACCCTCCTGTCTATCCTACATGGTGGGGTATGGTATGGCTGTGGGCAGGCCTCTTTAGGCGTCCCACTGATCCATCCATCCGCAGCCCACCCACTCTACTCATCCTATTGGAGCTCCGAAGAGCTGACAGATCAGTGGTAACGAATGCTAGATCTTCTGGCAGGATGTGAGCAAACACAGTGTGTGGCTTGGCAGACAAAGCGCGAGTGTGAGCGTGAGCTCCTCTCGATATCGAGTCTGCTGACGTGGCAAGGGATTGGAGCACGGGGCAGACATTGCACTTCCTAAAGATGGATCCTGTGATCACGAATCATTGCAAAGGGAGCGAGTTGATCGGGACCGCTGACGAATCAAGAAGTGTGAGGATCGGCTCCTATCGGGAAAACGCCCGAGACAAGGTCAACGACCATGGAAAGTGACCGCAGATCCGGACTATCTCGTCTGTGGATCGCACCGAGGGTGCTGGGCATCCGCCAACCTCGGTCTGCCGATGATCGGAGGTCATCGAGCGGCGTCCGGATAATCCTGTGACCGAGACCTCGAAGACACAGGATACCGGACTACATAGCACTTGTATCTTTCTGCTGCTAGGTAGCATAGACAGTTAAGTAGCTGTAGGTTTATATTTCCCATTACTTCGTCTGTACGTGATCATTCTTAACAAGCTTGGTGCCATTGGAAAGCTTGTGAGATGAGTCGTGTAACTGTGCCTTCAGCTCATACTTTTTAATTGCACATTCAGTGACATTACTAAGGCAAGAGTGTCTGTGTGTGTGTGAGTGGTGTTACGTGTCTAAGAGATCATCATCAACAATTCAGCAAAGCATCAGACAACAGATTAATCTGCAGACTACCTCTGAAGATTCCTAAAGATCCTGTTATGTAAATTTCAACATATGAGCTGACCAAACGAAAATTCTAGCTGGAAAAGATGCTTGGATAGGGGTTTATCGTCCACCCACGTCACCTTGAGCAGCTGCATGGTTTGTATAAAGAGAAGACTGGTGAAATGTTATGCGTGTGTATTCTCGAGCATTGAACGTCTTCTCCATCAAGAAACACAATCTCTTCACCAGAAAACACACTGTTCACCAACACCAAGGAGCATAACTTCTGTTTTTTTTTCTCTAGGTAAATCTTAGTTAATAAGAAGGAACATGTAAATGCTGCCCCTGACCGGCACATCTACGGGGTATGAAAACATGCAAAAGCCGCCACCCACGGCACAAGAAAGATGAGAGGGAAAGCAAGGAAGCAAGCGTCAAGGACGGAGGAGACTCTCCTCGCCGTCCAACAGCACAGTGTAGCAAAGGTCAGACAGCGTAACAGAGCCAAGGGGCCACGGCCGCGGCAGCTCAACTTCTGTCCAAAACCACCAGATCTAGGTATCTCATGAGGATGTCAAAAAGGTGGTGGTCTGCCCTTATAGTTCACAATGATGCGGGTTGAACTCACTAATGCCCAAATGAAATTTATGGCAGCAAGAAGACCATCTTTTGGTCATACATTGATGAATTTTTAGTTGTCAATTTCAACAATATTGTGGTGTACAGCTGACATTTAGAGGAGCATGTTGGAACCTCTGGAAGGCCTTCAAAGTTTTACAAAGAGATAAACATTGTGGATTTTTTTTTTAAGTGCCGCTCTAGTCTTTGTTCAATCAAGTGTTTAGGCCACATTTTCAATGGCGGATGGATCACAATGGAGCTAATGAAGGTGGAAGTTGTTGTTCATTGACAGAAACCCACCAACGTCGAATATGTCCAAGTGTTTGTAAGGTTCTGCAACTACTACTGTTCATTGATACAGAATTTTGCCAGAATGTTACCACCTCTCTCTCATCTCACTCATAGAATCACCAAGTAGCACTGAGAAAGAACAAACAACATCCCAATATTTAAAATTTATCTAACCTCAGCACCAGTTGTGTGATTGGTTGATCCAATAGTGGAATACATCATGGCCACGGACACGATTGATTGAGCAACTAGAGACATTCTCATCCAAGGGAACAGCTCTTTGTCACCATTGCAGATATTGAGATGCATACCTTGGACCCCGTGTATCAAATTGGATGGCCATATGGTTTAGATTCATTGTTTTGTACCTGAGCTGGTCTATGGCTCCTTCACGCAAACCAATCAGCAAAAAACAGTCAGATTGAAGCAGCTTCACTCCATATTGTAAGTCTATGTTCCCCCATACTTAGAACATACCTGTCTTTCTACCAATCTTTGGCCTCAATTAATGTATAATGTGTCGTGCACAATAAACAGTAGTATACATTTCCCAATATTGTTTCATTTCTTTGCCGATGGCCCATGAAGCTTAAAAATTTTTCCGCTGTTTATTATGGAGTAATCTTGAACCTCAAAAACCTGCATACAAGTTAAAGATTCAGCCTCCTTCTTTGCTTTATTGACGTTCAATCTTGAGATTTTTGTTGGAATGTTGCTGAGGCCTCATGAACATAGTAGTTACCAGACAGCAAGACGGTGCATTTGTATAACTCAATAAAATACAAAGGCTGACCAGCCGGGGTGGTTGGCGCGGGCTGTGTCCTTGTTCGCGCAACGGCTCTCCCTTGCTGGGATTTGGCAGCAGTGTCATGTACTCCGCGACTTTGGCTTGTGGCGTGGGGGACTGGACCCTGCGCTGGGCAATGTCACGCCTGTTAAGCTGCCGCGGCCATGGCCCCTTGGCCCTGTTACGCTGTCTGACCTCTGCTACACTGTGCAGTTGGACGGCGAGGAGAGTCTCCTCAGTCCTTGATGCTTGTTTCCTTGCTTTTCCTCTCCTCCTTCTTCTGCCGTGGGTGGCGGCTTTTGCATGCTTTCATACCCCAATGATGTGCCAGTCAGGGGCGGCATTTGCATGTTCCTTCTCATTAACCAAGATTTACCTCCAAAAGAAAAGAAAAAATATATATACACTCTGGAACACAAACTGATTACAATCAACAACAATGTGGGGGGGGGGGGGGGG
>SZWC01011189.1:45923-58541 GCA_023375785.1 Penium margaritaceum | reverse complement strand
TTGTGCTTCCGTTGAGGGCAAGCACGTGGAACGTCGTGTGAAGGGGGTGCTCCATGTTCCGGGGCTGGCAGCTAACCTCCTCTCTGTCTCATCTCTCATCTCCGAAGGCATGCAGGTTTGATTTAAGAATGGTGGCTGCACCATCTCTGCCCGTGCAGGCCGTGTGCTTGCAAAAGCGAACAAGGAGGACGGTCTTTACCGCCTCTACGTGGCGTCGGAGAAGGAAGCCGACTCAGTGTTGGTGGCGAGATAGGGAAAACACGACATCGGCCTGTGGTATCGCCGGCTCGGTCACCTCGGCTTTGGCGCCATCATCTCCATGCAGCAGATGGTCCGCGGCCTGGAGCTCAAGGGGGTGAAGCAGCCAGGTGCATCGGCTTGTGAGAGCTGCATTGAAGGAAAGCAATCCCGCGCTCCTTTCACTGTGGAAGGGAAGGGGGCGGCTGAGCTTCTCTCACTCGTTCACTCTGATTTGTGCGGTCCCATGCCATCACAGTCGTTGTCCGGCAAGTTGTACTTTGTCACGTTCATTGATGACAAGTCGAGGAAGACATTGGTGTCCTTCTTGGCTGGAAAGGATGAGTGCTTTGATGCTTTCAAGGTGTGGATTTCTGCTGTACAGAATGAGAGTGGCAGGCGGTTGAAGGTGCTTCGCACCGATGGTGGAGGAGAGTACCTCTCCAACGACTTCCGCACCTTCCTCAAGCGTCGCGGGATCAAGCACGAGGTCATCCCACCTGGAACACCGCAGCTGAACGGGGTGGCTGAACGTGCGAACCGCACACTTATGGAGCGTGTTCGCAGCATGGTCCAAGACGCGGAGTCGCGCCAACCTTCTGGGCGGAAGCGGTCAACACTGCCGTGTACCTGAAAAACCAGAGTCCCACGCGCGCCGTGCCGCTGATGACACCGGAGGAGGCGTGGACGGGACGCAAGCCAACAGTGTCGCACCTGAAAGTCTTCGGGTGTGGCGCATTCGTGCACGTGCCTGCCGGCAGCCGTAACAAGCTGGACGCAAAGTCGGTGAAGGCCGCCTTCCTCGGCTACGACACCATGGGATACCGCCTCTACAACCTCGCTGCTCGCAAGATCATCCGCAGCCGCGACGTCGTCTTTCAAGANCAGCAACTCCTCGTCCGTGGCATCCTCACGCCAAAGGAGGTTTGGAAAAAGCTTGAGTCCACTTATGCTTCCAAGTCAATCCTCATGAATATGCAGCTGCGTCGTCGCTTTCACACTGTGAAGATGGATGAGTCCGGATCCATGATTGACTACATCAACATGGTGAAGTCTCTCTCTGACGAGCTTGCTGCGATCGAGGACCCTGTCAAGGAACGTGTGCTCATGCTAACCATCCTCTCTGGTCTTCCTAGCAGCTATACTCCTCTCATTATTGCCCTGGACCAGCGTGGCGACAAGCTCTCCCTCAATGATGTGGAGGAGAGCCTGCTGTTTGAGGAGGAACAGCGCAAGGGAGAAGAGGGCGGAAGCGGACTGGACGTCGCTCTCATCACCAACTTTGGTCATGGGGGCGGTGCTACATCAACCAGGAGCAACGGCGGAGGAGGAAAGAAGAAGGGTAACTGCCACTACTGCAAGAAGCCGGGCCATTGGGCGCGCAAATACCGGAAGAAGAAGGCGGACCTTGCGGNGAGCCCTATGACTGCTGTTCCACTTGCTCCCGCACTTGTACCTCAAGTGGGAGAAGTACCGGTAGCAGAAGAGGGCGGTGCGGAAGATGGCGGTGACAGCGGCAACGACAAGGAGGTGGAGGGAGCTGAGAAGGAGAAGGAGGCGGCAGCAGAATCTGATGAGGAGGAGCAGCAAAGCAATGCCCAGCAGTTGCCACGACGGTCCGCACGCCTCAACAAAGGTGCAAAGGACAGTGGGGAGCCGCTGAGGCGATCTGAGTGCCTCGCAAACAAACAGAGGCCGCTGGAGGAGCTGGTGAACCTGTGCACCGTTCCACCACAAGCGGAGTCGTCTGACCTCGAGCTTCTCTTCCTCACAGTCACTGATGACCCAGCCACATTTGCTGAAGCCATGCGTAGCGCCGAGGCGGCAGATTGGCGTGCCGCAGCAGACGAGGAGTATGATGCGCTCATGAAGAACGGCACCTGGACCCTCGAGGAAGCTCCACGCGGCAGCCGGGTGATCGGATGCCAGTGGATCTTCAGGCGCAAGCGTGGTGCGGATGGTAAGGTGCTCAGGTACAAAGCACGGTTGGTTGCAAAGGGGTATGTGCAGACTGAGGGTGTGGATTACAATGAGACATTTGCACCTGTCGCTAAGTTCCCATCCATCCGAGCGATCCTCGCTCTTGCTGCTGCTATGGACTGGGAGGTGCACCAAATGGATGTGACGTGTGCATTTCTGAATGGTGACCTTGAGGAGGATGTGTACATGGAGCAGCCGGAGGGGTATGTGGTGGAGGGAAAGGCGGATTTGGTGTGCAAGCTTGTGAAGGCCCTCTACGGCCTGAAGCAAGCACCACGAGCATGGTACCACAAGATGGATGAGCAGCTGGCTGGCCTTGGCTTTGTGCGTAGTGAAGCTGATCATGCAGTCTATGGGCACACTCAAGAGGCAAGCCAGGTCATCATCTTGCTCTATGTTGATGATCTGCTCATTGCATCTGACTCCAAGTCTCTTTTGGACGATGTGAAGCAGTCCCTTGCTGCCAGGTTNTCAGGTACAAAGCACGGTTGGTTGCAAAGGGGTATGCGCAGACTGAGGGTGTGGATTACAATGAGACATTTGCACCTGTCGCTAAGTTCCCATCCATCCGAGCGATCCTCGCTCTTGCTGCTGCTATGGACTGGGAGGTGCACCAAATGGATGTGACGTGTGCATTTCTGAATGGTGACCTTGAGGAGGATGTGTACATGGAGCAGCCGGAGGGGTATGTGGTGGAGGGAAAGGCGGATTTGGTGTGCAAGCTTGTGAAGGCCCTCTACGGCCTGAAGCAAGCACCACGAGCATGGTACCACAAGATGGATGAGCAGCTGGCTGGCCTTGGCTTTGTGCGTAGTGAAGCTGATCATGCAGTCTATGGGCACACTCAAGAGGCAAGCCAGGTCATCATCTTGCTCTATGTTGATGATCTGCTCATTGCATCTGACTCCAAGTCTCTTTTGGACGATGTGAAGCAGTCCCTTGCTGCCAGGTTTGACATGAAAGACATGGGAGAGCTCAGTTACTACCTTGGCCTTCAGGTCAAGCGTGACCGGCAGCAGCAGACTTTGAAGTTGTCGCAGAGCACGTACGTGAGCGACATCGTCAAGCGCTTCAACATGGCAAGAGCGCGCAAAGCAGCAACACCACTGGAAGTGGGAGCGAAGCTAAGCACGACGCAGACTCCACGCGGCATGCAAGAGAGCAGCCGCATGGAAGTAGTGCCGTACCAAGCAGCAGTTGGGAGCCTCATGTACGCAGCAGTTGGCACGCGCCTCGACATCAGCCAAGCAGTGGGAGTTCTGAGCAAGTTTTGCTCGAATCCGGGCGTGCCGCATTGGGAGGCGGTCAAGCGCGTGCTGCGCTACCTCGACAGCAGCAGCAGCCTTTGCCTCACCTTTAACGGCAACAACAGCCCCATCCTCATCGGCTACAGCGACGCAGATTGGGGAGGTGACCTGGACACAAGGAGGTCGACCAGTGGGTTCGTGTTTGTGCTCTGGGGAGGTGCTATCAGCTGGAGGAGCAAGAAGCAAGAGTGCGTTGCCCTCTCCTCCACCGAAGCAGAGTACATCGCCCTGAGTGAAGCAGCAAAGGAAGCTGTGTGGCTGCGTGAGCTGCTGGCAAGCATTGGACAGAAGCAGACCACAACGACCACCATCTACTGTGAGAACATGAGCGCCATTGCTCTGACCAAGAATGAAGAGTTTCACGCCCGCACCAAGCACATTGACCTGCGGTACCACTTCATCCGCGAGCTCGTGGCAAAGCAGGTGCTGAAGATCAAGTTCTGCCCTTCAAGCATGATGCTGGTAGACTTCCTGACCAAGCCACTGGTAGTGCACCGCTTTCAGCAGCTGAGGGGACAGTGCGGACTTGTGTGATTTTTATTCTTGCAAAGTGGGAGAATGATGGATATGAGAGTGCCAGAAAGTGACAAAAATAGGTTGCTCGATAAAAATCATCAGGTCACAAAAGTGAATAGAGGATGTTTTTCTGGTTCTGTAGCACTTTACGGAACTCGATTCGGAGTCCGTTTGAGGGAGATATGGATTTTCAAGGTTTGGTGGCGATGTGTCCGGTTCAAGTGATGGCTCCTGCACTACCAGCAGCAATGACGGCCACAATTATTGGCCAAGGAGGTTTGGAGCGAACTTCAGGGTAGAAAGGCGGCAGGAGGACCTTCAGGGAGCTTCAAGGAAGGTCCCCACCAAGATTATTGGTTGTGCACATGGCAGGGATGGTAATTCTCTTGTGTGAGAGTGTGACTGCCGCTCATCCCGCTAGGCTAGGAGTGTGCTAGAGGGTGAGCTTTGACAGAGTGGATATCAGTGCTCCCTTAGCCAAATGAGGCATATAAGGGCTTGTTAGAAAGCTGTGATGATGTACTTTCTCACTCAAGAGCTGATTCAGACATTCACGTTCTCTGCAGACCTACATTTGCTTCCGTAATTTCTGTCTGTACAACCTGCAACTCCCTCTCACAAACAGTTGGTCCTGCCTAGGCGGCTCTTAGTGAGCCTGATCACCTCCCTGAGGGCTGCCAAGTTTCCATCAGTTAATCATAATGATAATGACGATGGTGATGACTATAATGACGATGATGATGATGATGATGATGATTATGATGATGATGATGATGTTGATGAAGGCAAATATGATAACAATGTTGATGGAGACACATCAGGTACTTAAAATGTTGAAAAATAACATCATTGCATTCTAAAAAAATGGAGAAAAATAGCAATGATCATCATGATGATGATCATCATCACCACCACCATCACCACCACCAACACCAACCACCACCATGGCCACAACCACCACCACCACCACCACCACCACCACCACCACCACCACCACCACCAACAACACCACCACCACCGCCACCACCACCACAACCACTACCACCACCACCACCACCACCACCACCACGACGACCATCACCGCAACTACTGCCGCCACTTAACCAACTCCAGTACTGTAGTAGCCACCACCAGCACCAACAGCTCCAACACCAGCATCAGCACCAGCACCACCAGCACCACCACCTCCACCACCACCACCACAACCACCACCATCAGCACCAGCACCACCACCACCACCACCACCGCCACCACCACCACCACCACCACCACCACCGCCACCACCACCACCACCACCACCACCACCGCCACCACCACCACCACCACCACCACCACCGCCACCACCACCACCACCACCACCACCACCGCCACCACCACCACCACCACCACCACCACCGCCACCACCACCACCACCACCACCACCACCGCCACCACCACCACCACCACCACCACCACCGCCACCACCACCACCACCACCACCACCACCGCCACCACCACCACCACCACCACCACCACCGCCACCACCACCACCACCACCACCACCACCGCCACCACCACCACCACCACCACCACCACCGCCACCACCACCACCACCACCACCACCACCGCCACCACCACCACCACCACCACCACCACCGCCACCACCACCACC
This sequence comes from Penium margaritaceum, assembly GCA_023375785.1. Taxonomy (NCBI): domain Eukaryota; kingdom Viridiplantae; phylum Streptophyta; class Zygnematophyceae; order Desmidiales; family Peniaceae; genus Penium; species Penium margaritaceum. The sequence goes on along the minus strand of SZWC01011189.1, from coordinate 52,850 downwards.
ACCACCACCACCACCGCCACCACCACCACCACCACCACCACCACCGCCACCACCACCACCACCACCACCACCACCGCCACCACCACCACCACCACCACCACCACCGCCACCACCACCACCACCACCACCACCACCGCCACCACCACCACCACCACCACCACCACCGCCACCACCACCACCACCACCACCACCACCACCATCACCACCACCACCACCACCAGCAGCAGCAGCAGCAGCAGCAGCAGCAGCAGCAGCAGCACCCACCACCACCACCACCACCACCACATTCATCATGAAAACTACAGGACTATCCACATGCATTCACTGCTTGTGCAACTTCTCTGAAACTCATCTCGTCTCAGTCACCCTCACTGCCACGGTGCCTACAGGAACAAATGAAACCATTTGAACAAGCCGTTCAAATTTTTGCAGGCATGCCTTGTGCTGTGTCCCTCTTCCGCCAATGTTTGTCCATTGAATCAGTTCAGGAGCAATGCGCAGATATCTTGGGCTACATCCCAGGACTTCATGGCCTCCCTGAAAGGCCATGGACTCTTGGCCCTCTCCCCTTGTCAGATTTCTGCTACACTGACCCCCTCACAGAGGATCATGTTTTTCTCCCGAATGATGTCTCTTTCATTCTATTATCCTTGCAATTATTGGCACTATTCCCCCCACCGTGATGTGCCACGAGTAGAAGCTACAAGACTGTCTTCCACTTGGATTTTTGTTTTGGTAGCATGATTATCCTTGTCTCACTATTTACAAAGTTATTTTGCACTATACATGAAAATGAACGATCTTCCATTGCATTTTCCTGAAAACATGGAATTTTTAATCTTGCAGGCGAGGTTCTTCAAGTCGGATATAATGCTTCTCTTAGATTTTTGACCTGCATGCCAGGCTGCGGGAAAGGGCCATCGATACAGTTCAGCCAAGGATTTAAGTTCTGTAAGTCCTCGATGCCTCCTTCCAGCTCAAAGCGATTAGAAATGATCTGACAGTTGTCATCCTGCATAGGAGCCAGCCACCCAGGAAACACATCGCAATATCTGCAGCTATTAGTCCACAGAAAAGGAAATAATATTTCAAGCAGTGCACTTACAGAAGAAAAATTGCCTTTCTACGCAAAATGCAAATCCATATGAGAACATGAATGTAAAAACAATTCTACAGCCTCACATGCATCATTAAATTTTGGATTTTGAATGTTGGTCAAGACTGCTTTTCCTTGGTAGAGGGCACCCTTTATGAACCAACGGTCATTTCTTCTGTCAACATATGTCCTTCAAAGAGGATGCAATCCTTCAGTCTTTGCTTGCACAATGTTTTTTTTTCATTCTCATCCATGTAGCAAAATGAATGTTAAGATCCAAAACCTGAGAACGGCAGACATGATCTTCATTGTCCTGTGATTTTGGGATGTGCCATGGTGAAATTCATGCGTTACCAGACACTTCAGCTAGAAGCATGAAATTTTAAAACCTTGTTTGGATGAAGTCCATTTGGACCTACAAGATGTCTGCCCTTATTCAATTATTAACTAGAAGCCCCAAATGGTTTTCTAACACAATCTTCCCACCTGACCCCATGTGTAAAGCACATTGCAGTTCCCCACAGATTCTGGCTGTGTCACATTGATCACAGTCGCAACTGGGATTTCCCCGGGAGAGCAGTCCTGGAAAGCATCTATGCTTGAAACATATATGATTTACCGAAGCAGTAGTGATTGATAGGAGTTGTGGATTGAACCGGAAAAGTGGAGTTTTTTTTTGTGTGTTTTTATGGCGTACATACAAATTTCTTAGCGAATGATTCAGATATGCATCAAATTTTGTGAAGGGAAGATAAATGGTACAAGGGTTGAAGGGGGTACAGTGTATAAATATGTGAAGTTTGGAAAAAAGAACTGAAACACTTATGAAGTCAGGCATACAAAAAATACGAGAAAAAAGTATGTTCAGACATGTAAATACATATCTTTGTAACTGTGTATGCATTGCTACACGTTGCAAAAAACAGAACACTGGATTCTAACATATTCAATTTCCCACAGGGTTTTCGGTAAGGTTTCACTTCAGCTAACATTACAATTGAACCACTGGATCAGTGGCCTTGCTATAGGTTTAAAGGAGCTGACACACTAACACACACTGCATGCTGTTCCAATATTTGAAAGTTCAAATACCTTTTTTCATACATTGTTTTTCTAATAAGGCCACTGCTTCTTGGATTTTTGGCTTCTATCTTTGATTGCATCCAATGTGCATTAAAACAGGTCTGGTTCTACCTTATCCCTCTCATGTGAAGGCGTACCAGAGTAGTTTCAGCATTTTGCTGTTGCAGCTGCTCTACAGTGATTCCATTTGCTGAAGCCACTGCAAAGCATGAAACCCCTCTTGCGTCCACAGTGTACATCCTTGGTTTGAAGGCGTGGTCTGCAAACAAACTCAAGGAACAAAAAAAAATTTAGCAACAAAGGACACGCAATCTTAAACTTCTAGTTTTTTTATTTTATGAGGTAAATCTTGGTTAACAAGAAAGGACATGCAAATGGCGCCCCTGACCAGCACATCTTTGGGGTATGAAAACATACAAAAGCCGCCAACCACAGCACAAAAAAGAGCAGAAGAAAAGCAAGGAAACAAGCGTCAAGGACTGAGGAGACTCTCCTCGCCGTCCAATGGCACAGTGTAACAAAGGTCAGACAGCGTAACAGGGCCAAGGGGCCACGGCCGCGGCAGCTCAACAGGGGTGACACTGCCCAGCGCCGGGTCCATTCCACCACGCCACAAGCCGAAGTCACGGAGCACATGACACTGCTGCCAAATCCCAGCAACGGACAGCCGCTGCGCAAACAAGGACACCGCCCGCGCCGACCACCTCAGCTGGTCAGCCTCGCTGCGCCTGCCCTGACCCCTCTCGAGGCACAACGCTGCCAAACGACGGACGAAGCGCCAACAATCCGGGCCAAGACCGCCGAAGGTCTCCCAAGCCACCGTGCGCAGCCGGTATCCCGGCAGTTGTGCAATGGCGGCCTTGTAGTGCTTCTCCTTCGCGGCCTCTGCCCCCGAAAGAGCCTGCCCCTCCTCCTTCACCTTGTCCGACTGGGCGTCCACCGTGGTGACGTCCACCACCCATGCCGTACCCTGGGCCGAGTCGAACGCAAGGACATCTGGCCGTAACCCCCCCGGCAACAAGCCCTCCGGCTCCACCATCGCACGGAGGGAATGCTTCTAGTTTTTCAGATCTTAACTGCATCACCGCCACATATGCTGAAAAAAAGCAGAGAAGTAATAATTTTTGGCCCTATCTTTATTAGAATCCACGATATTACTAACATCATTATTCTTCTTGTTACAAGAAAACCAATCCTCAAGGTGAAAATCTGTTGATAACTGATTCCTTGTTCTTGTATGATGTTGTTTCAAGAGGGTGTTCATGTCAATGGAGCCAAAGAAACAAAGGACTCGTTTACATTTAAACTCCTTTCAAGGACCTGAGAAGATGATATTTTATTGCAATCACTGCAAAAGAAATATCTGTTGGTTGCTGATTGCAAAAGAGCCAAAAAAAAGTCTTACCTTGTGTGCAAGTTTCTGATCCATCAGTAGCATGAACACCCTTACTGAATCCTGGAGGGAGGATGCAAGTGTAGTTTCCCAATCCGTCATTGATACAGGTGCCAACAGCACATGGGTTGAAGAGGTAGAAGTTGCACACTGCTTCTGCATACGATAAGGTAAAGCCACAGCATCTGAAAGCAAGGGGGGATCCTACTGGCTAAGATCAGTGGTGTGCATTACATGGTGAATACAGTTCTTGAACATATTTTCTGCTTACTTTACTGATGTGATGTGAAAATTAATTTGCTGGGGATTGCAAGATGTTTGCTTCAAATTTTCTGACTTCATGACATGCTTGAGACAGTCATGTCTTCCTATGTAGATTATTTTGGTAGTAAACTCATTGTTTGGGTACCAGAACCTTGCAGCCACGCACTCTCTTCCTCCTGTTGGCTGCTCTTCAATGGGATTAACCATCCACTTATCTCTACAGCAAGGGCTAGACATCTGAATTTGGGAAAGTGAAGAGTTGGGGAAACAGTTAAAGACATCCGGGACATTGTCGTAGGCAATAGGTGGGGCATTCTAGCAGCTGTATGAGCAAAGACTTGCAGATCATGGATTCTGCATGGTGGAAGACGTGATCATGGAAATATGAAAGAGGTTATCACAGTGTGAATGGGCAGAGGTGGTGCAGGAGGCCACACCACGTCAGCCTACGAGCCTGTGTCTCACCCCAGGCCTGAACCCTGCCTTTACCAGAAGGAGGACGAGGGTTCATTCAAGCAAGAACTGTTCATGTTATAGAGGGTAGGCCCTGGCCAGGGAGGGAAAATCTCTGGACCTTGTCACTTATTCACGTGAATGGAAGTGGAAAAACCATGCATTGAAGAAGCGGCTTCTTTTGGCCGCCTCCCAGATTACACCATACATCTCCTCACCTGTGCCCAACTGAGTGGCATCCGTGGCCTGGAATCCTTCGTGGAGGTTTTTTTTAATATTTTTTAATTTATTTTTACAGAGAAAAGCACTCTTTTATGAGACAAAGATATTGACAAAAAGGCCAGTCCAACTCGACTGTAAATTTTAACGCTTCTTCGACACACCGACCATCTTTCCGCGACGGCCGGTGGTCTTGGTGTGCTGACCACGCACACGCAGGCCCTAGTAGTGACGCAGACCACGGTGGTTCCTGATCTTCTTCAGCCTCTCGAGGTCCTCACGCATCTTGGCCTCCAGGCCGTTGGAGACAATCTGAGAGAAGCGGCCGTCCTTGTGGTCCTTTTTTCTGTTGAGGAACCAGTCGGGGATCTTGAACTGCCGGGGGTTGCCAACGATCTCCATCAGGTTCTCGAGCTCGGCCGCCGACAGCTCACCTGCCCGCTTGTTCAGGTCGACGTCAGCCTTCTTGCACACGAGGTTGGCAAAGCGGCGGCCGATACCCTTGATGGAGGTGAGGGCATACATGATCTTGTTGCGGCCTTCAACATTGGTGTTCAGCACACGCAGAATGTGCTGAAACCCATCGTTGATCATCATCAACATTTTGACTGGATGGTTGAAGCAGGAGCTGACGGGCTCCCTGGGAAAGGTCGGGCGAGTGCAACTGCTCCGGGGCCTCCGAAATCCACCTGTGACCAGCTGCACTGCTTCACGCAGAAGGAAATTGCTCAGAAGTTCGTCCGACCTACAAATCTAGGCAGCAACGTGAGAGGGCGGAGGGGAAAGGAGAGGCTATTTTTTCAATTATTTCTCCCTCATTCATGATTGTTATTATCACTGTTTCTTCTGATTTTACTGCAATTCTGGATGTGCCAGGGTTTAAAAAATGTTTAAAAGAGGATCATGAGATGGCCTACTCCGGCCCACCAAACTGATCACAAGCCCTGGACCCAACATACGGTGAGTCTAGCCACTGCAAGTGGAAGTCACACACCAGTTGGGGTAATTTTCCATTTCCCAGGTCTTTCAGGCCATTTTTGATGAGTTAGCGGAGACTTTCCAGGGCAACACACAGTGGGTGGAGGTAGAACCATTCTGCTGATGGTTCTACCTGCTGTCAGGGGGGTCTCTTTCGAGACCTCATTCTTTTGAACTCGGCGTAGAGAAAATTGTGGGTGGCGGATTTTACCTCAGTGGATGCTTAGGCCAATCAACGGAGGGCTGAGAGCAATCCAGCGGAAAAGTACCAGGCGGCCCTTGGTCTAATGGTAGTGTCGAGGTTGTGGGTGACCTTCGATGGTTGGGGCTGGAGTGTTCGCAGTTACATCTTTCAAGAGGTTAAGTGCTTCGTCTCTCCCCACGCTCCCCAGCCCCTTTACTCACGTCACCTCCCCCCTTGGTCCTCCCATTGTGCCCACTGCCCCATATTTCCCTGCTCCTTGGTCCTCCTCCCCCTACTCCCCCCCACCACTTTCACTGGCTCTCCTTTGATGGGGCAGCGGAGGTATCCGGAGAGTGGGTGGGGGGTGCGGGGGCGGTGCTCTTTGACCCACACGGTGTCCCTCTCTCCTCCACCTGGCTCCGGCTGGAAGGGGAAGCGACTAACAACGACGCCGAATACGCTGCCCTGACAGCAGGCTTGGCCTTGGCTCACGAGCGGCATCTCCAGGGTCTGGTAGTTGTGGGGGATTCTTGGCTAGTCGTTACCCAGATGCAGGGCACGGCCAGGGTCACGCTAGAGCGCCTCCGAAATTGGTGCGAAGGAGGAAGGGCAGGAGGAGGAGGATAAGGAGGGGTATTCATCCAAGGAGGATGAGGACGCAGTAAGAAGGAAGTAAATCAGGAGCTTACATTGATGTAATGAAACCTTCACTATCCATGCATGCGGATATGTCAGCATCAGTGCATGAGAAACTCCACCAGCCTGTCATTTTCCGGCCGATTTCTGCCTCCAAACACAACAATACTTGCTCTGCACCAAGCAACAGCAACATTACAGTAATGATATTTTTCAGAGCCATGCACGAAACTGTGGAGGAGGCCAGGATGCCAGAGTCCTTGTGCTGATTATTTTCAAAAATGCATCTCACTGGAGCAGATCAACAACAGAACCTCATGTCACAAGGCTATATGAAGCTTGAATCTCATGTCATGAATATTCATTTGTGCAGTCTATTGTGCTGTGAAAATGTACTACGAATGGGCAATCAGCACCTCAGCATAGAAGTAAGTGCATAGCAGGTGCATAAAGAAAAGAATGCGTCTAAGGAAAAGAGACAAAGTGGGGTGGGCGGTTGGGAGGTGGGGGGGGGCGGGGGGGGTGGGGGGGGTGGGGGCGGATGGGACTGATGCTAGCATATCCCTCTTTGTCCTTTGCAGTCCTAGAGTGGGTATGCGAGTTCTGAGGGCATTGGTGTGT